>PVIR01005586.1:0-71280 GCA_004026965.1 Petromus typicus | reverse complement strand
TATAGTTTTCAGAGTAGAGGTCTTTCACCTCCTTTGTTAGATTGATTCCTAAGTATTTTATTTTTTGGGATGCTATTGTGAAAGGGACTGACTCACCAATTTCTATCTCAGTGGGTCTACTGTTTGTGTATACGAAGGCTATTGATTTTTGAACGTTGACCTTGTAGCCAGCTACGCGGCTAAAATTGGCGATTAGGTCTAATGGAGATGTTTTACAAAGATTTCCACCTTGTTTTTGCTGTAAGTAGCTGAATTTCTCCAAAGTGTGATGTTTTCTATCTTAAGGAATGCTAATGCTAATCATCAGATGGATTTAAAAAGAAAATAGCAAGTAAAGAAATAGGCAGTAGATCACTCAGGTGTAGTCTTCCATTTGTAACTGTTGATTTCAATGGAATCCCAAAATTTGATTCTGGAGAATATAATCAGAACAGTGTAACAGACCATTTTCGGTTGCTATAACAAGATAACTGAGGAGGTGTAATATATATACAGAGAAGAGATTTATTTGGCTCACAGTTTTGTAATCTGGAAGTCCAAAGCAGGTGACCTCACCGGGTCGCTTCTAGTTACATCCCAACACACCAGATGTTGTCATGGCCTACCATATGCGTGAGGGAGAGAGCAGACATACAGACAGATAGAAAGCAAACAAGATCCAGCAGCCACGCTGCTCTTCCTGTAACAACTTTCTAACTTGGAAACTAATGAATCACCCAAGATGTATGTTAAGCATTCCAAGGATGGTGCCTCCAGTGACCTCCCTATATTCCCTCGTGTCCCACCTCTAAAGGTCTCACCACCTCAGTACCGCCACATGGGGATCACACTTCTGGCACACTGACCTCTGTTTGGCAAACTCAAGTAACATCCACTCCACTGCAAGTAGATTTAACAAATTTTGTAGGAACTGAGAAATGACCACCTGCTAGTCATCTAACTCATGCTTATTTTTTTTTTTTTCTCTCTTCGAGACGGGGTCTTGCTTTTGTAGCTCAGGCTGTCCCTGAGCTCAGCCTCAAACTCACATCACAGCAATCCTCCTGCCTCTTCCTCCCGAGTGCTGGGATTACAGGCGTGAGCCACCACTCCTGGCACTGTGGTATGTGGTACTGGTTGCTGCTGGGGTGAGTCTCCACACCCAGTATTGTATATGGTTACTGGGGAGTTGAACACAGGTCCTTGCGCTTGCAAGACAGGCGCTGGAACCACTGAGCTAAATCCCCGGCCCACTCATACTTATTTTTTAGGAGCTGTGGGCTTGATCTTAACATACAATCTAAAAAAAACAAAACAAAACAAAAAACCCAAAACCAAACAAACAAAAAAAAAAACATGGTCTGGATTCTGAGTGCAAGTAGTAAAGAGCAGCTACTTCTGCTTCTCTCGAGTACTTCCACTCACTCTGGAAACAGAGCAGGAAATACTAAGACCTACACATCCCACATGGAGATTCTACAATCTGATATTTTTTCTTTGTATCCTTGTTATAGCAGTATCCCAGAGAGGTCAAAAGCAGGGCAAGAATCTCATCGTCTGCTTCTCAGTCAGTTTATAGAAATGCCCAGCTGTTTTCCAGTATTGGGTACAATGCGCAGAGAAAATAGTTGAAGACTAAATGTTACTAGTTAAAAAAAAATTTTACCAGCGTGGTGGCTCACGCCTGTAATCCCAGCACTCGGGAGGCAGAGGCAGGAGGATTGTGATGTGAGTTTGAGGCTGAGCTCAGGGCCAGCCTGAACCACAAAAAAGCGAGACCCTGTCTCAAAAAACCTAAAAAAAAAAAAAAAAAAAAAAAAAAAAAAAAAATTTTACCATACTTCAAACATTGCTAAGATATTGAGTATAGTAGTTGTTCATATTAGAATTTCCCTATAAAAGAATTTATTTTGGTAAGTTCTTTATACTAGTCATCTATGATATAAACCAGGGGCATTTCACTTGTTCAGATAAAACCATACCTTGAACTTCAGGGGTGCTCTGAAAATTTAATTACTGTTCTTTTGCTCCTGTAGCATGGTCCAAAATAGCAGAGTACTTTCATTCCCCACATCACACCCATGTAGAATACACAATTACTTTTGTATTTTTCAAGGTAGTAATATGTGCCAACACACATTCTTCTTAAAAGAGAAATGTAATCTAAATAAGCAAAGATATAGAAATTTTAAAGCAAAGTTTTCCATCAAATTTTCACAGTAAAAGCCTGATAATAGGTATTACTTACATATTAAGGGCAGCTATATTTCTTAAGGTCAGGAGTTGGAGGAAAGGTAACATAAAAATATTTACTGTCCTCAACTGTGTTTGTCGGATGTAATGCAGTCATTTCCAGAGGTGACATAAACAAAATAGTTTTCATTATCCTGGGCCTGGGGGGATGGACAGAAGGTAAACAGGTTTGTCTTAGTTTTGACCTAAAGCAAGTGCACTGAAGATAAGCATCCTGCCCTCATTAGACCAATCCAGGTACAGCAATAAGGGGCCAGACATCTGGGTTATTTAGTGGACATTCAAAATCATGGCAATTAAATGTCAGTTTCTAGAGGAGTTATGGTAATATCACAGTTTACACCCTGAAATCATACTTCTATACTAACAGAGATTCCTTGTTGCTTCTACTGTGACATCATGTTATGGGTGTGGGATGCCTTCCAAATACACCGAGATCGAGTCATATGACTTCAAGTCCTGTGTTAATTAATGTGTGCTGCTTAAATACTCATTACGTACTCACTACACACTTATTCTGGAAACTATCATCTCAGTCTGCCTCCTGAGTCCCAGTTGTAACAGTGGCGTCCTACCATGGTGAGATGGTTGCTTAAGTAGCACTGTGGCTACTTCGAGGATATGGGGAATACCCTGTCGGGCAGAGTGGTGCAGTATGTATGGTTCGCCTTTGATGCTGTTAGTCACGCATGTGGCCATCTCAGGTTGTTTGGAGAAGAAACCTTATTAGAAGGTTAAAAGGTAGGCAGCACTTTCCAAAATGTGTTTATTGGACTAGTATGTAGAAAACAAACATTTAGTGATTCAGATTTTCTGGGGATGAGACCAAGATTTCCTCATTCTTAATGTGTTTTCCAAATAATTCTGGATTTCAGGATGAAGTTCAAAACTATTGAGTCAAGGTGAGGTCCTGGCTTTGTGAGTGGCTATGGGAGAAGTGGATGTTTCTAATGTAAGAAACAAATTTCTTACACCAAGTAAACAAGGTTGTTTTTCTAAGATCAGTCAAGTACGGGCCATGAGAAGATTTTGACCCTTTCTATTTCTTTCTCAGTGTTTATTTTTCCTCTTTTATCTTATGTTACTGATGTTTTTATTATTAATTTAGTGCGTACAATCTAATTAGAAAAACTGAGGGTGATATCTTAAGGAGTCTGTTTTTCAGCTTTTGCCCTTCTAATCAATGGCATGGAATTATATTACTATATGATGGTTCTGATAATTCTTTAGTTTTCCTCTCATCTATGAATTTCTTTTTTGCAGTACTGGGAATCAAACTCAGGACCTTGTGTTGCCAGGCAGGGGCAGCACCACTGAGCTACATTCCTGGCTCACATCTGTGAATTCTGAAGGATTGTGTTACTTTTAGAGAAATCTCTACTCTTTTTTTATTTTATGTGGGCTCCTGAAACAAAACACCAGAGGCTGAGCAGGTAGTGAACAATTAAAATGTATTCCTCAGAGTTCTAAGGAGAAGGGCCAGATCAGCCTTCAGCAGATTTCATATTATGTGAGGAGCTGTTCTCTGTCACACAGAAGGCACCTCTGGCTGTGTTTGCATGGTGGCAGGCCTGACGGAGCTCTCCTAGGCCCAGTTTATCAAAGTAATTATCCTTTTCCTGAGGGTTCTGCCCTATGACCTAATCGCCCCCTAAAATCCCCACCTATGAATATCATCAACTCAGGTTCTACATTACATTTAATGGAGGCACAAGTTTCCAGACAGTAGGAACACTGACACAGATCTGGAGAAATATTCACTAGCTGGGAACCTTCCTAGTTTGGACACTTTATCAAATTTAGCAGCTTTTCTTTGTAGGTGTGTTTTTGTGCTGAGGCTTGGTTATCACTGTAAAATTCTTTTTGAAAATGTTTTATTTTCTATTCTGAGAGCTCATGGAACTAGCTATGATCTAAAGGGTTTTCCTATACATTAATATATAATTTTTAGTGATGATCATTAAATATGATTTTTATTTCTGGTTTGCTACTGTAGTTCTTAACATCTAATTCTTGACAATCTTCTACTTATATTTGAAATTTTATTCTATTTCATTGTGCTTTAATATTTCATGACTTTTGGGTATAGTGGCTTTTAAAAGACATTATACGTCTTATAATAAAATGGTTCATTTTCCTTTCCTCTCTGACAATAATATCATAGAAAGAAGGCTGTAGGCAGTTACTGATAAGACTGTTGCAAAAAGAAATTAATCCGGAAGACATCAGGCTTTTTCCTAGGAGGACTAAACTCAACCAGTAGTGGAATTACACCTTACCTCACAGGACTGGAATCCTCCATTTGGCAGGTTTACATTGGATCACATTGATTTTGTTCTTAAATTGAAAATAAATTAGTTTCTGGCTGATGATTTTCCAACAATCAAACTTATAGATGATGATGTGTAAAGCAAGATATTAATTTATTCATTTTCTGTAAAACTCTATGCATGAATGATGAGTACAAAGTTCATGTTCACTCTGTAGGAAATGTGTTCTACTTGCCCAACCAATTAAAGTAACCAACCAGATAATATATATCCGTCATCAATAGAGAGAAAAGATGGTTGGATCTTTTACACACTGTTTTTACTTTATTAATGTCACAGAATATTGGAAGCAAGTTTCTCCCCAACTAGCATGGCTACCATGACCTTGTGTGAAGTCATATTATTTTAGGATTTTTTTCTTTTGGACTCGATTTTTCAGATATTTGGAAAATGTTTACTGATATTTAAAAACAAAATAGCTTTTCTCTAGTTTATAGTATGGCTTTTATGAAACTAGTTAGGTCTAAATTTTTGTGTATCTCATCTTTTCCTGAAATCTATTTTTAAAAAATGGTCAAGATACATTTTTAGACTTAAATCATTTTATCAATTTAAAGAGGATATATTGTACTACAAAGATATTCAGAAAAGGTAGTTTTATTTGGAATGGTGGAAATTTTTTTGGGTTTTTTTTTTTGAGACAGGGTCTCGCTTTGTAGCTCAGGCTGGCCCTGAGCTCAGCCTCAAATTCACATCACAGCAATCCTCCTGCCTCTGCCTCCCAAGTGCTGGGATGACAGGTGTGAGCCACCACGCCTGGCACTGTGGTATGTGGTACTGGTTGCTGCTGGGCGTGAGTCTCCACACCCAGTATTGTATGTGGTGACCGGGGATCGAACCCGGGCCCTTGCGCTTGCAAGACAGGCGCCGGAACCACTGAGCTAAATCCCCGGCCCAGGAATGGTGGAAATTTTGGGAATAACGTATAATCCAGGGGTTCAGTTTCTATACAGACTGTCAATAGAAGGATAGATTTCAGAATGTGTGGAATAGTGAATAGACAGCATACCTGTGCTCCTGTGTTCCACAATCCGTGACTTTCTGCCCTCGTGCTGACCTCTGTGCATCACATGTTAGTTCAAAGTTTGTAATTTAATTGCCTGCAGATTCAACTCAAGACACTATAATTTTGCTAGTATGTCCTTTCAGATAAACCAGGAGTATGAACACGCTTTCAAGATAAGGTGAACTTGTATGACGTTGCTCGCAAATGTAGGGTTTTGAAAAATAATGATCTTAGTGAACTGATAGCATTTATTTCTGGCAGTGAATAGATACCAGAACAGTGATGTTTTCAGGTCATTCCTGAAATTCTATTAGTAAAGTGAAACCATGTATTATAGCAGAAAGATTATATATTTTAAACCCTCTAGAGGGGAAGCATCTAATTAATACAAATGACATAACATCACAAAGGTACATATCATTAAGAAGGAGGCCTAAAGACTTTATTTCACTTTATTTTTAAAATAACTTGAGTTTATGGGTGTCTTTTAAGAATACATTATGATCACATTCATCACTGAGAATTTGTTCCTGTACGTGATATATCTTGAGTATTCTTTCTTCCCATTCTCCTGCCCGCTCTTTAATTCCTCAACCTCCCTATATATATAGGGAAACTTTGTTTCAATTTTTTTCCTTTTTATCTTCAAATTTTTCTTTCCCATCTTTGCTTTCCCCTCTCCTCAGATCATCTTTCCGTTTGAAGATTTTCTTCCTTTTCCACAACAGTTATCATTCATTTTGGGCTTCTTTTCCACCTTCAGTTTCTCACACTAGAGAAACAATATTGTACTTATACATTTCTATCCTATTTATTTTACTTGTGGATATGGCCTTAAGGTTCACCAATCTAGCTAAAAATGTCTTTATCATTCTTTATGACTGGGTAATACTCCATTTTATCACCCCCCCCCATTTTCTTTATCCAGTCTTCAGTTGATGGGCATTTGGGTTGATTTCAAGATTTAGCTATAACAAACTGTGTTGCTATAAACATAGGTGCACATATGTTGTTCTGCCATGATGCTTTTAATTCTTCCGTGAATATACCCAGCAAGGAAATAGAAAGGTAAAATGGGGCCTCTAATCCTTCTTTTTTGAGGAACCTAAACACTGATTTCCATGGTGGTTGCACCAGTCTACATTCCCACCAACAGAGGAGAAGGGTTCCTTTCTCACCACAGCCCTGCTAGAATTTGTTGTTGGTTGATTTCATGATAGAGCTATTCTTTCTGAAATGAGATGAAATTTCAGTGTTGTTTTCATCTACATCTCTTGAATAACCAGTGATGTTGAATATTTTTTCATATGTTTCTTTGCTGCTTTTATGTCTTCATATGAGGATCACTGGAACAGACTAGAAGATGCAGAAACAACTCTAGACATACTAAGCCAACTCTTCTTTGGCAAAGGAGTAAAATATCCTCAAATGGAGGAAAGATAGCCTCTTTCATAGATGGTGTTGGGAGAAATGGGTTTCAGTCTTCCAAAGATTAAAGCTATACTTACATCTTTCACCATCCACTAAGCTGAAATCAAAGTGGATTAAAAATCTAAATATTAAAACAGAAATGGTAAACTTGCCAGAAGATAAGTTAGGTAGAACTTTTGGAGACATTAGGGTAGATAAAGACTTTATGAACAGAATCTCAGTGGCAGAAAAATGAACAACTGGGATCTCATCTTATTGAAATGCTTCTGCAAAGCAAAAGAAACCACCAACAAAGAGAAAAGACAACCTACAGTGTGGGAAAACATTTTTACCAACTGTTCCCCAACTGTCTACTAACTAGAATATATAAAGAACTTAACAAACCAGATCCTTCAAATTTAAAGACCTAATTCATAAGTGGGCACCTGAAACAAGCAGACGTTTTTCAGGTTAAGATTTTCTTATTTTATATCTTTGGGGTTCCTTATCAAATCTATTACTATATTGGTAGACTGACTCTGAACTTATTTTGATTGAAAGGGAAAGGTTTAAAAAATGGTGTCCAGTGAAAAATCTCTTCAGTTTCTTATAAGCACTACCTCATGAATGTGCTCAGAGACACTGATGTGTCAGACCTGGACAGAATTATCTCTGTATTTTGCTCCCCCATTACAGTCAGTGTTCACCCACCCAAGCAGTTAACTTCTGCATTCCTCACATCCATGATGCCAAAAGTACTTTACTCTCATGTTCTGCAGGCTCAGGCTAGGACTATCCTCAGAGGTGGCCCAGAGCACAGCTGGGGGCCGCTGGCGCACCCACGGACACTGCTGGCTTAGTTCTGTAGTGCGTGTTCTATACACTGGTCCCTCCCAGTGTGTTTCCCAGGAAACTGGGCTGCAGTTGCCTGTGGTTTTAATTAGCTTGTTTGTTTTCCCTTCTCTACTTCTCTCCCCTTTTCTATGAGTGTTTTTTTTTTTTTTTAACTTCTTTCAAAATAGCCCTCAAATCCAATCTCTGGGTCTGTTTCTGGGGGAACCCAGTATAAGACAGGGACTAAAATTAACTGAGAACTCTAGGCCTGCAATTCATTAATCAGAAATTGGTATTGTGAGGTCATTGTCACTTGTTTCACTACCAAGCTGTTACAGCCCAACTATTCATTTGGATTATTGTAGCAGCCTTCTAGCCCATCTCCTTGCTTCTGTGATTTCCCTCCAGGAGTGTCAACACTGTAAGGAGAGAGGTGTTTTAAAATAAAATCTGAGCGGAGGAGTGCTATTCACCATTCTCTTTGCGGTGGACCTCATTACAAGGAGAGTGGCAGAGGCCTCCAGTGTCATGCAAGGCCAAAGTCAACCTCACTGCTGAGCTCCTCTGGTCTGCTGTCCCTCTTGTACTCTTTCTAGACCCATAGCCTCTTGTTCTCTCTTGAATATGCCTCTGTTGCAGGTGACTTGTGCCCAAGTAGTCACATATTTGTTTAAAGATGAGAGGGTATCATTTTATAGCAAAGAAGAGTCATTATGAAAGAAACAGAATACTAGTGCAGATAAATTTTTAAAAGTTAGTGTATGAAAGAAAAAAGTTGAAGCACAAAATAAAGGTAAAATGCTAAAAATATCAAAGTTTAGAGTGAAGACTTTTAAAAAAGTCATTTGTCCCTGTGAGTGAGGCTGCCTAGCGGGTCACAGTGGGGCCTGGGCATCGCTATGAGGAACTGCATGAGAAGGCTCCTCAGGGAACATGGGGAAAAGAGGAAGTTAGGGAAAGGAGAATGAAATATATTTTAACACTATGAAGAGAAAATAATGATCTCCTTGAATGTGGAATGAAAAAATAAGTACACGTGAACTTGTAATTATTTCTTACAGTCTATAAACCTTCCCCACCTTATAATTCAAAAAGGATAATGGAGGCATATGAAGCATTTTATTATTGTAAACACAACTGATTGGAAATACAAACCATCTTAAAATAGGCTACAGATGATGAAGCAAGGCACTGGCACCCAAATATTCCAAAACCTTGCATAGGGCAACTACAAGGAAAGCATCTTGTTTGAAACATCACCCAAGATGAATGTTAGAATTTTAAAAAGCTTAGAAAATGGGCAGCACAAGAAAAGTAAGTAAGACTAAGCACGGTTTAGTCATAAAGTGTTTACTAATATAAATACAACTAAATGGAAGGCAATCTAAAGAATTAAAAAATAAACTATTCTTTCAGGCTTTGTCCTAACAAATTGAAGAATCTGGCACTGAAGACACATTTGACTTTGTACGGACAATCTACCATGCACTGGTGTATTCTGGGGCAATACAGAATGGGTCTTAAAAATGCCAGAAATTGCCACAAAGGGTTAAAAATTATTGAACAGGCATGAGAAAGTGTATCTAGTACTTTAAAAAAATTGTTATAGTTTTAGATGTATTTCCAAAGTAGTCATGATATTTTTCACCACTTTAATCTACAAAAATCAAAGGATGTCACAAGTGTTATGACTTGACTGACAATCAGATTTTCTTATGAGTTCAGAAATAAATTGTGTAGCTAAAACCATCCACATAATATAAAAATATACATTCTGATGACATACAATTAAAATTTTGTCAGAATATTATATGGAATGGAAGTTAGCTAAAAACTTTATAAATAAATGTAGAACAGATATCCAGATGAAGATATGTAAATAACCCTAGAAAGTTAGTTTTCTGTAAAATTTTCAGTGCAAATATAGTTATATCAGGCTTTTATGCATGAAGTTACATAATAAGCAGCAGCTATATCTGAAATTCAAAATCAAATTAATTCAAGGTAATATTTTCATAGCTATAAAGTGCTATAGTATTCATGATATATTTGTTTTTGCCCCTGAGAATCATTTCTTTAGAAATTTAGATGTATAAGTAGCATGGTTTGTTTGCAAACTGTATACGTATAAGTTGCTATCTATTCCTTCTTCCTTTTTTTTTTTAGCTTTTTGAGATAAGGTCTCTCTTTGCAGTTCAGGCTGGTCCTGAACTCAATCTCGAACTCACCAAAATCCTCCTGTCTCTGCCTCCTGCTGAAATTACAGGCGTGAGTCCAGCATTGTCGTATGCCGTTACCAGGGATCAAACCCAGGACCTTACACTTGCAAAGCAGATACACTGAGCTAAATCCCAGCCCCCTTCTTCCTTTCTTTAAGAGCAAGCTGACCTAAGATTTAACTGGTGATATGGACCTAAATTATAGGTATTTATTTATAAAATGGTTTCCAGGACTCTTCTAAGTCTATGGATGATGTGGATGAGTGAGAGTAAAGCACTAAAGGACAGCAACAAAGGCTCCTCATTATAATTTAAATGCGTTCTAGAAAGGTTGATGTCTTAAAGTAATTTTAAAGTTCAGAACTAAACAGAACATTATTCTCCAATCCTGAAAGCAATTTTATTTACAAGCATTTTCCTAGAAAGATGGATGACTAATACTACCACTTAAAATCTGGATTTCTCATGGTTTAATAAACTAAAAGATCATACCAAAGACAGTTTTTAAAGATAGTCACTTTCTCACTTGTAAGACGTTGTTCCCAAATATACCTGGAAAGTATCAGGTGTCATAAGAAAAGACTTATGATGCATTACAAGGACAACATGTATGTTTCCTGCGCTCAAATATGATTACCTTAATTAAATAATATCAAAAAAATAACAATTATTTATATTCCTTCAAATTCCTGGACCTGGGCATGCATAAGTATATTTCTATAAATTGCCTTTTGACTTTACTTCTGGAAAAATATTTCCCATTCTTAATATAATCCCCTAAATAACAGAAAAATAAAAGCAAGGCTCCCTTTGAATGATTTTATTTACACCTCTGCATTTTGGCATCTTACAGATTTTCAGAGTTTGACATACTCCACAGAGCTGAAGTAAGATGTATATTGTGGCTTTTATCATATTAACCTCATCTGTTATTACATGGAGCATAATAGCTATAGGTAAAGTAATTTACTCCTAGCCCTTCCTTTTAGAAAGGGGTTGGAAGTTGAATAATGATTCTTTGATCTTGTAACACTCTTGAAAATTTGATTAGCTGACTAGAAGAAAAATCTTTTAAAGTATATAATTCACAACTCCAAGGGGAAGAACTGTTTTCTAGTTTCAATTTTGTTGTATCCAGTCTCATTTTACTGAGCTTACATTGACAATGAACTTTTAAAAGACACACACAAAAAAAAAAAAAAGAAAAAAGAAAAACCTAAAAACAAAACACCCCAAACTCCTCACCCAAACAATTCCTCTACCACACAATGGTAAATTTACCTATTTCTTGGAGTGTGCTGGATCTTTTTAGAGATGTGTATTCAGGAGACATATAGCAAATACACAGAAATAGTACCTCATAAATAGTACATCACTAAGTTCTGAAGCTAGAAAAATATACTATTTGTTAATTATCTATACATCAGAACATTTATAACCTAACTACTTATTGATAAATCAAATCAGGATTGTAAAATTTGTGCTAGTGACAAAATTTAGTTAGGGAGAGAAAGAAATGGGTTTGTCTAGTACTATTTTATTCTTTTCAACACAATATCATCAACTCTGTAAAAAGTTCATGGCTGTCCCCTTCAGAATGGCAGCAGAGGGCTGTTAAAAGACAGAACTAAACTCAAGAGCTAACAGTGAGTTTGATATTGCTTTACCGAACAATTCATTTCTAACTTCTCCCATTTAAAACAGTTTAATGTCCTAAAAACATTTTATGAGACTCCCTTAAAAAAATTCCCCTGTAGCTTAACCATGCAGCAAGCTTTCTCCCCACAGCTCAGCCTGAGGAAGTCCCTGGAGCTATGTAACAAAGAGTGGGATATGCAAGACTGCACAGGCTAACAGGCAGTGTAGGCTGTTATCTGCATAGCTGGGAGGGAATTTACTCCCGCTGATGGCAACCCTGTCACCTGTCACTTGACTCAGTCTGAGAAATTTTTCTTTATTATTAATTCACAACCACAGTGGTAAAGAGAAAAATGAATGTGATGTCTCATAACCTCTCCAGTCAGCAGTATCCTTCAAAGTCCCATCTACCATTAACCTCACACAAAGATCAGAAAAGTCCTGGCCTTGGACTGAAGAAGCTTCACCTCATCTGGAGCTTCAGGCTCAGATGCAGCCAGTCCACCCTGAATGGATCTCCTTCTACTGCTAACTTGGAGTGGAGTTTTCTTCCTGGAAGGTACTTCCTAATCTGATGTTTACTTCCTCGAGTGCAGTTAAAAGCACTCAAGGTGACAGAGCTTGGTGGCTGTAGACTTGATTAGGTAATTAGATTACCAAATGGTTAACCTGGGTTGAACCTGTGCTTGCAGTTTTATTTACATTGTCTATGAAATCGGTAGTGCAGAATTTCAGGTTACATGGGGCGATATATTGCATATTCAGTTATTTTTGAATACTGCCTGGGTGACATGGCAAATTACAGGAAAATCATATCAATTGCCATGCTGAGGGCAATACTTTTACATGACCACATTTTATTTACTCCACTTGCTGGCTGTATACCATAGGCCTCGTGGATAGAAAGAAGATCCTATAGGTCACACAGGCACAAAGGAATCATGCCTCAAGTTTTAGTCCACTGTCATGAAGTCATTGATATTAACAGGAAGACACAGTTTACAAATGTACAGAGGACTCTTTCCCCCACGGCAATGTTCGTATTTCTTGTTCTCATTGTGGCTTCTCACAGCAAAGTGGAGATCTTAGCACTGCTGTGCATCTTAAGTTGCATTATTAAGTTTTGGGTGGTGGAATTGAATCTAAGCCTTAATCACCATGAGCAAGTGCCCTGGGATGCTGACTACCTGGGGTGCGGACTACTTGGAATATTGTACCGTACTGTACTTTGTGATTCGACTTCGAGCTGTGGTGGGGGAGGCAGACCCCAGGGTCTGGGTGAAGTGGTGGTCAGAGGAATTCCTCATGTGGCTAATGGTGGATGCTCCGCCCATGCTGCCACTCAGCCCCCCGCCCCCACCCAGGCCTCCCAGGCCAATGCCACCACTACTTATTCCAGCTCCACTCAGTCCACTGCCGCTGACACCCATGTTGGTGCTAACCAGGCCACTGCTGCCCACACCGCCACTCATCCCAGCCGTACCACTAATCCCACTAATGCCAGCACCAGAAACCACCCTCTCTGTCACAATCACATTGTGGGCATTCGATAAATCTGGGTGCAAACTTAGACTGCCCATCATTCCAGAAGTTGGTTGGATTACTCTCTCTGTCACTACCACATTTGAAGACTCTATAGGAGTAGGGATAGTCAGAGAGGTGGGTAGACTTGAACCTGGTGCTATGACCCTTTCTGTCACTATTACGTTTGACCCATCTCTCAGGTCGGGCATCTCTAACATGCCATGCAAATCGGCACCCGAGATGGGGCCCACTACCCTCTCTGTCACCACCACATTGGGAGCATGCAGATTATCATGAAGGTGCACAGAGGGTTTCAGAG
This sequence comes from Petromus typicus, assembly GCA_004026965.1. Taxonomy (NCBI): domain Eukaryota; kingdom Metazoa; phylum Chordata; class Mammalia; order Rodentia; family Petromuridae; genus Petromus; species Petromus typicus. Next base: position 57,768 of record PVIR01005586.1, on the reverse strand, counting down.
TGCCAGAGGTGGTGTAGGACTCGGTTACCGTGACATTACCATAGCCCAAAGGGTCGGGAATAGGCATAGGATGATGTACGCCAGGTCCTGAGGGATAGGTATTCTCAGAAATCACTGTGGTAGTGCCAACATGCTGGGAGACTGGTGGATGTCCAGTAGTAGTAGTCATCGGCCCTGCTGTCTGCTGAGGATAGATTGGTTCAGTGTTCTGTGGAGGCCAGGAGGGATCAGGATCTGGATAACATTGGGGTTCTTTTCCCAGGCTGATATCTGCCAACTTCTTAAATTTAGGTCCAAGAGTCTCCAAGAAATTTTCATCTAAGTCTTCCCCAATAAAACTACAACAACCCACAGAGCCAGCAGGGGAAGCTACACCTTCATCATCATAGATGAGCAGACAGTCATTAGATGGGCGTCCTTCATCTTCATCGGCATAAGCATATGCTTTCTGAATTTGTAGAGGAAAGGGAAAATGAAGTTATGAATACATGCTTAATGACAGCATACAGTTTTTATCATTGTATTTCCTTTTAGAGCATTATCAAAGAAGAATATATAAAATAAAATTCTAAGATCTACAAGGGCTACTTTGAAAATAACTTTGTAATTGCTTAAAAGAATTTGCTTAAAGTCATTGTGATTGTAACTCTAATGATATATTTTGAATGTACTTAGAAGGATTTTTTAAAAAAACAGCCCACTTTGAACATAATCATATACAAAACATTATCAAGTTGGAAAGGGACACATAAAAATATGTACATGCAAAAAGTTAGGAAACACTTCCAAAAATGTGTAAAAAAATTATAAGAAAGAATATAAAATTGCATTGTTTTCAGTCCAAAATTCAGCTAGTAGATTATAAATTCATTCAATGTCATGTTTTCTTTTCTTCAGGTGGAATCAATGTGATGGTTCTATGGAGGTTTATTTTAAGATGACCTTTGCAGTGCAACATGGATGACTGACTCTGGGCCTGTGACACTTTTGGATTCAAAATTGAAGGTGATTTCAGACAATTAAAAAAAAAAGAATTTCTGCCAGCTCTATTCTGAAAACTTACAGTTGTGTACTTTCATGTTGCCTTTGTAGTTCACAACCCTGAACAAACTTTTGTGCTTTCAGAAACATTTTATAGCAGGTCAACTTACGACATTTAGTTAAAAATACTTATTGAGTCCTCCCTACTGGGCAAATGCTCTGCATACAGGAGGCTATGACAGGAACAAAAACAGATAAAATCCTTCCCTTCTAGGACTTACATTTTAGTCTGACAAGATAGAGAATGTGTAAACATTTATATCAGGGAGTGGTAGATACAGAGTAATGGAACAGAGAGTGATGGCAGCTGACCTTTGAGATGGGAGGAGAAGGAAGACATCTTTGATGAATGGTGTTTGATTGGAGATTGCAGGGAAGTGACAATGACAGTGGAATGGCTAGTGTTTCAGCTAACAGGAGGTGAGTGCAAATGTTTCCAGGCAGAATTCTACTCCTCGTGACACTATATTCATAGGTTGTGTAGGAATATGAATAGGAAGTGTGCATATATACTTCAGCAACAAATTTCATTGTTTTGTATTATTGTTTGAAAGACTTTGACCATTTTTTAAAAAGTATCAGGTACCATGTAAAATGTCCAGTCTGTGGCTTACTTTTTTTGCCTTATTTTTTAAATAAAGAGGAATTGTCATAGGCTATACATAAATACAGAATAAGGTTAATATATATTTTAAAACCTTCTTTTTAAAAAGATTATTTTATGTATGCCAAAGAAAAATGAGGGGAAAAAAAGGGGCTTGAGGTTGGATATATCTGGCAGTGAAGTTAGTGAAGTACTTTGGGCCAGAAAAGTATTCTCAGTCAGCATCAGAAATGGGAACTGGTTGAAGGCTGATGAACCACAAGGTTTATAACCATGAACAACTGGGAAAGGTTAATTCTACTGCAGCTTCTCTAAAGTCCACACTATGTATCACTTGCAAGTTGTCTTCAGAGTGTTCTGGAAGTATACTATGAATGTTTCCTCATGTGTGATACTGAGCTTGGAACTGGCTGTGTAACATAAAGAATAAATGGAGGAGACACTAAAAATGGTGATGAACATACAAGCTAATGAATTTTAGTGATACGTTAGTAAATGAACAAGAAAGCATTACAAAAATACAGGTAGGAACGAGAGACAGAGGAGAAAATTGATAGTAAAACTTTAGAGAGGCAGAGATATTGGAACAGAATCTTGAAAGATGGGTAGGCATTTGCCAGAGAGAGGATGGGATTTAGCACTTGAGGAGATACTCAGCATAAGCAAAGGCCCAGAGGTGAACAGTCTGGTGTGCATAGGCAAAAGAACTCAGCAAGCAGGGTGGGTGGGAAGAAGTACTGAGATGATGGGGGAGTGATGTGTGAATAAACTTAACTGTCTTGTTAAGGATTTTGAACTTCATGCTGTGGACAAACTAGAGCTAGGAGCCACTGACCACTTTTAAAATGGACATCAGGTGATTAAATCAGAACTTTAGAAATACTACTTGGCAAGTTGGATTGTAGGATAAAGGCTTGAGGCTGGGAATCTAAGCTTTCCACCAAAGCCCCTGGTGGGAATGATTAAAAGCTTACACTGCAGTGGTAGTGAGGAGGCCAGATGGCCAGAAGCCTCACCTGACAGAAGTAGTTTTCCATGAAATTCATATTCAGACCCTCTCTACATTCCCTCATCGAGTTTCTTCTTAACGTTCCAGAATATTCTTGGCATATTTCGGGTGCGGCTGATGTTTTAACTCCTTCCATGAGTTCAAATCCTGTTGTTCTTTCTCCTCCTCCCAGGTCTTGCATTTCTCTGGCACAATAGTCATTTGTATAGACACCTAAGAATGTACAATAACATTAAACTTATGTATTTACTAAAAACTAACAACATACTGTACACAGACTTTTCTCACTCAGATATGCATTTCTGAGCAAAGGTACAAATTCCCTATGATGAGTATTATCATTATGTGTTTCTAAAATGTACTGTTAAATGCTTTGCTTTAAAAGAGAAATAAAATGAAGATGATATGTAATAAAGAAAGAAGCAACTATGACTGACATTGAGTTCAAAATAGTACCATTAATCAATTTGTTAAATTGGACATTATCTGTCTAGAGGTGGCTACATCATGCAGCGGGAAGAGAGTGCTATAGAGAATGCACAGAAATTTATGTTCTGAAAAGTGTGATTTCAAATTGGAGAAAAGTAGAGGGTAAGATACTCATTCAAAAAGAAGCATAAATGAGCTCAAATATGTTATTGGACATACAGGGTGTCTGGAACCACTGGCTTTTAGAATGGAGGCCACATCCAAAGCAAGGTTTCTACAGAGAATCTTAGATTTGCACTTGGTGAGGGTTGAGTAGAAGCTCATCACAATATTCATGCCAAGTGGGGTAAGTGGGGCTGGGAGTATGGAAGTGAGAACATTCACTGGAAGGGAGAACATTCACTTTCAGACAGGCATCCCATAGCTTTAGTGTTCTAAAGATCTGGATTTTGGGAAATGTATATGTATCTTTTGTACTTCAATGACTCTTGTGCCTTTTAGGAGGCTTTCCTCAAGATTTGTGCCAAAGATTGTAGACACTGGATGTGAGAAAAATTTCATTAAGGATGCCCTTGCAGATCTGGTGATTTGAGGTCTTGAGAACTGATTGGACACCAATGAAAAGAGAGGATCTACCAGTCTTTTCTGCTTTCGCAGTGGGAAGATATTGGCATCATACACAAAAATGAATGGATCAAAATGACAAGTAGGTTTAAAGACTAGTGTATCCACTATTTTGAATATCATATTAGTTCTACAAGTTATAAACATTTCTACGCCTGTAACATGTTACAGTTCTCAAAGTACTAAAGTAACTATTAGTTTGCAAAAGACTAAGATAGAGAAGTGGTCCAAAGGAATAGTCTGAGAGGTGAGGGGGGGAGGGGAAATGAATAGCATGAAGATATGCCAGGTACAGGAACCTAAAAACATCAACAAATGTCAACCTTGTGTTCCACAACATGAGCTAAGATTAACAATCACCAGGAGGAAAATTGGGAAGCACAAACTACAGGAGGAAGAGGAAGGTGACAGGGAAGGGGAACAAGATAAAAAAGTAAACAAGCTATAGGATGTACATGCACCTCTCCCCAAGGGGACTGTCAACTGCATATGCTGCAAACATGGAGAAATAAAACAAAAAAACGTTCAAAAAAAGACTAAGAGAAAAATAAGAGAATCAATAACACTTGCCTTTGCAAACATAGTAAGGTATAACTATGCTCGTGGACATGTAAATTTAATTGTTCCTTTTATTACAGTGGTAGTTAATTCACTTATTGTGGGATTCAAATTTTGCTCCTGATTAACCTGTGAACTGGTCTTAGTCTGATTGTGAGGCAACCTGCATTCACAGTCTTACTCCTATGAGCAGAATATTCACTATGTTCCCACAATCTTACTTGGAGAGATTTGGATAATATTTCATGTGTTTACTTTCAGTTAAAGAAACTGGAAAAAACTTTTTTAGTTCAACATTTATGCTGATTATGAGAATCAATGTAGTTTTTTTCTTGGTTATAATAGGCAGCTAATCTTCAAATAATTTTGAATTATTACATTGTGGGAGAAGATTGTAGCCTCAATAAAAATGAGCACAGAGCTATTTTAATTAGGCTGTATTATAATTTCAATCATATATATGTATAATAATATATGTAAAATATTTGGGCAAATGAAGTTTTGTTAGATTAAAAGAGACAAAAATGATTCACTGTTATAAAATGCTTCTATTATTGAAGTCTTACACATGCCATCTCTGAACGTTCTATGACTGAAGATTTTTAAAGTATAGTACAGGAAGAATAGTAGAGTAGGTTTTCTTTAAGTTAGAAATTAGTCACTGGAAAGGGAGTTATATTAATACTTTCATGGACAAATGAGGTCATCAAAGAAAGCAAAGCAAAACAAAACAAAACCAGAGTATGCCTCACTAGGAGAGGGAGAGTTTTTAGTTCTTAGTGACCAAGCCTCTTAAAATTTTTCTCACCTGAGTTGTCAATGCATTCCATCATGGTTGCACCACCGGCTGGTATTGCTGGCACACAGATAGTGCCCAAATCCTAGAACACAGGAAGCAACATTTTTCTATTTGTGATAAGTCTTTTCCAACTTTTAGCTTTGTTTGTTCTAGGTTTTTTTTTTTTTTTTTGAGACAGGGTCTCGCTTTGTAGTTCAGGCTGGCCCTGATCTCAGCCTCAAACTCACATCACAGCAATTCTCCTGCATCTGTCTCCTGAGTGCTGGGATTACAGGCGTGAGCCACTGTGATATGTGGTACTGATTGCTGCTGGGCATGAATCTCCACGTCCAGTATTGTATGTGGTTCCCGGGGATAGAACCCAGGCCCTTGTGCTTGCAAGACAGGCGCTGGAACCACTGAGCTAGATCCCCAGCCCTGTTTTAGTTTTCTGAAGCAGAGATTTGCTTTGTAGTTCAAGCTGGCCCCTGAACTCACTGTGTAGCACAGGCTAGCCTCAAATTCGTGGCAGTCTTCCTGCCTCTGCCTCCCAACTGCTGGGATTACAGGTGTGAGCCACCACACCCCGCTAGACTTTTCTTTGTATAGTCATAGTTTTGTTGAACTACTTCAGATTTCCTAAATGACTAGCATTTCAGAAACTTTTGAAATCCATTTCAAACTTGCACCTCACTCAAGAAGCCTCTGATTAAGCCATCTAACTTGGGTATACACTGGATTCCTCTTCCTGCCCCTTCAAGCTATCCCAGAACAAAGCATTGTGCCAACTGAGTAGCTGGTTTCCTGGTTCATTTGTGGAGAACGAGTTAGGTAACTATGGAGTCTCAGTCTTACAGTTCGTCACTTACGTGGGGTTCAGGCTGGGGTCCTTCCACTGCCCATGAATGAATCGCTCCATCCGAACACTCAGGGACGGGCTCAAAGCCTGCGCCACCCCCAGAGGCACCTCCACAGTCACAACAGATCAGCAAGAATGGGACCACTGTGGTGAAAAGACAGATATTGCAGTTAACAGAGGACTGTATTAAAACACTGTGCTCCTACTAATGGCTAAATCTGAGTTCTTACTATAACTGTGTTTGACTCTTAAATTATCATCAAAATTTCAGAAAAACAATCATTGTCAGATACCAAAATAAATGCAAGCTTTAATATACTAATCAATTTAATTTTTTGTGGCATTAAATTATTAAAAAATTTATATGTTTAAAAGAGAGAAATCTTTCCCGTCCTTACTCAGGAAAGTAGTACAAAGAGAAAAGAGAAGTTAGTGAAACCACGCCTTTATTTTTAGGCTTTCCCACTTACACGCCTTGATTTTAATAGTAAAATCTTACTCATGTATAGAGAAATTATTCTTGTTGAGGCTGATATTTTCCCCTATAAGGATATCTTTTGCTAACATTATTTTTATACAAGTAGGAAATAATCACACAATTTCTGTTATTAGAGCTTTCTCATTTATCTATTTCAATATCCCTTTTATTTTCCTTTTGATATTTTATTTAAATGTCTTTTTATATTATATACTCTTGACAAATGGTTTTGAATGCATGATAGATGAGAGAAAGAAAGCTCAAATAAAAAGGTGAGGGAAGTGGGGGAAGAAGAAAGCAAAGAGGCTACTTGCAAGAAAGAAAATAGAAAACTCAAGGAAAAAAGGAGAGAGTGAAGAAGGAATAGAATCACATGCAGTGTGAATTTTTGAAAATCTGCTAGACTAAAAGAAAACTTTAAGTTTAGAGATACTGACTTTAAAGCCTGTATACACTTTTAAATGTTATTAAATTCACTCCTGAAAGTCACTGATATAAAAACTAACTCAAAACTAAAGTTAGATACTATTTATAGTTATAGTAATCAGTACATGGACATTTAAATTACTTTCATAAATAACAAATTTTGGTTTTTGATGTTGGTTGATAATTCACAAAGCCAAACAATTAGAGAATTATATCTTCTCATATATATGTATTTTCTGTTACATGCTGTCAATTTGTTGGAGTTATCACATTTTTTTGCCTGTGTTCATTTTGATGGGAATATTTTTGTTTTCACTCTCCCTCTTTTCATAGAATTTGTCCTGGTCATTATTTCAATTGTTTGTGAGCCTAATTATTTTAAATTAGGGGGAAAGAGCCTCAATTGTCTTATCAGCATGTAAAGCTATGCTTTAGATGGATCAATACTGTTCAATATTGATCAATAAATGTTCAAGAAGATGAATTATTTAGTTAGAGAAAATCTGTTTTTTCAAACAAACTTAGAAATGTGTATGTATAGCCATTTGTATATCAAGAGAAATAAGGTAAGGAAAATTTTTTGTACCTAAGGGTTCAGAATTCACCTTTCACGTGTTGTAATTAGACATGTAAGGAACCTCCGACACCAGGATTTTATGAAAGAGTTATGCAGTGCTCTCATCGGTTTACTGCAAGCCTGTTCTAGCCGCGACTCCCAGCTCCCCTTCGCACTCCTCAGAAGCAGGCACGCGGCTCATGGCCTGCTTGTTTCCCTGTCAGCCCAGCCAGTGTGGGAGGCCGCCTGGAGGAGCCATGACTACCTCCCGGGCTCAGCCCCCTGAGCCCTCGGCCTGTGCCCAGTGCTTCATATGCGGTACTTTTTCTGGTTTTTATTTATTTTTTTCTTTTTTTCTATCATAATAATTTTGTGAGCTGCCAACAGTCCAGTTTAATAGATGACGGATGTTAGGCTCAAAAAGATTCAGACGATGAAGTTTTTAGAAACATATTTCAACCCTAAATCTATGTGGGGCTTCCTTCTGGTACGCCACACACCCTTCGTGAAACACAGGATCCGTCTGTGTCCAGCGTCCGGGCGTCTTTCTGGCCTCAGGGTCAGTCATCACACAGTCAAGCATACCCTTTCTCTCTCCACGAGGGAGGCTTTGATTTCAGTACCTCGTGTTCTCATTTGTTCAGATTTATTCATGGATTTTTCTTTTTTGGTCTTTACAGTGTGTCTCCTTTCTCTGGTCCAATACATCAGCATCTTCCTCATGTCTTAAAACCCAGCTTGGAGTTTGCTTTCTCTAAGAACCCTTTGCTGATGGCTTCATGACGTTAACTCTGGTCGTCCTCACTCAAGTAGCACTTGGAGTCTGCTGGACACGACACGTTCCTCCTACCCCGAGGCAGACTACAGACTAGTTCTGTGCCGGCATAGTGGGGGCAAGAAGCCCCTTGTTTTCATTTTAGAAACCCCGTACCAAGCATAGAATTATCTTCATAACTGCTCAGAATAGGAGTTTGTAAACCAGATTGCATTTAAGGATCAGAAAGCTCATTTCCTCCCCATGAAATAGGATCGTTAAAAGCACTCACGTCCCAGGACCAGGAAGCCCATGATGAGGAGTCCGATGCCGGCGGGGCCAAAGTGGACATTGTCTCCTGGTCTCCGATTTGCGCCACCATAGTCATCACTACTTATGTCTTTCTCTCCACCATTTTCCTCGGTGTTGACATCATTTTCAGCAGTGGAAATATCTCTGCCTGTGCTGGTCTCTTCACTGGTGTCCTGAGCGTTGGTATCTGTTTCTGTAGTGCTTGTCCCACCGCTGCTCCCCCCGCCTCCGCTGCTCCCCCCGCCTCCGCTGCTCCCCCCACCCCCGCTGCTGCCACCTCCACTCTCGGTGCTGGTGCTGCCACTGCTGCCGCCACCACCTTCTCTTTCCCAGCCAGAACCTTGCAGGTCAATAACAACTGTACCAGTGCAGGTTCTATGGAGAGAATCTGTAACAAGGTTAGAAATGGAATATTTTATGCACTTAGTGTAATGACTGCTAATACAGAACTATTTTCTTCTTGCATCGATACTCATTTCAGTTTTTATTCCCATCCACCCAGTAACATCTAAAATGATCCCTATTTCTAACTCAGTTTTTGCTGTATCTTTATGGAGACAAGGCCACAGTCTGTAGTTCATGCTGACCTTGAACTCACTATGTAGCCCAGGATGGTTTTGAACTTGCAGAGATATCCTCCTGCCTCAGCCTTCTGAAAGCTGGTGATACAGACATGTGCCACCATGCCAGGCTGACTCAATTTTTAAGTTAATCAATTATTATATTGTTGTAATTAATCTTAGTATTATTGTGAGTAACATTATTGGATTATTTCTTCACACTTAATTAGTTGGACATTACATATAAGTTGAAAATTATAAGAAGAAGCAAACTAAAACCACAATTCCATAATAGCTAAGGCAAACTAGCTGTTTGGTACACGACACGTTCCTCCTACCCCGAGGCAGACTACAGACTAGTAGTCTCCTGCTAATAGCTAAGACAACTCCTGTTGATTATTTTGGGGGGGATAATCTTTTGTCCTTAATTATAATTTCTAAAGGTTATTTATTGTTTATGCTAATTGATATGACCATAAGCTCATTCCCTATTATAGTTTTTAACTTTAACACTAAGCATTCTTTCATATTTTAATACAATTTTCATTAACACACTTTCTGATAGCTACATAAGTGTACGGTCCTTGGTTTACCTGCTCAGTTATTTACTGGAATTGTTGACAATATTTAATTATTAAAGATAGTGCAGCAGTTAGAATCTTTGTGCATTAAGTCTTTTATACTTAGCATAGCATGCTTCCAAAGATTTTTGGAAATGTAATTATTGAATAAAACTATAATTTGTTTAAGGTGACTTTGGTTAGTGTTATTACATAGATGAAAGTTCACTTGTCTGACTTTTCCTTAACATAACACTAGACCTCGGCACAAAGACTTATCATTTATTAATGTTCTGTAGTTTCTGAACAAATAAACAAAATCTCTGGAAATACACAAGAATAGAAGGTATAAACCCAATCCATCTGATGTAAAGTCCTGTGACATTTCAGTTAAATTGTTGTTATTAGTTCTGTTGTTCTGGTCATTGCTATCACTTCCTCATAAGTTCATGTTGTTCCATTTACTGGACGACTGAGGTGTAGGTGTCTTTGCTAAGGCTTTGTAACAGTCAGCCGTGGTACAAGATACCAGTACAGTTTCATTTCAGAGCTAGTGGTTTTAGCCACTAAATGAGACTGTTTAATAGCATTAAAATTTGGATTTCTAATGTCCAATGTGGTAACTTGGATAGAAAAATGTTTGTTTAAAATGCAATAATGAAAACTTTACTATAATGTTAAAATTATACTTATTATAAATATAAATTAAATGTTGCAAATATGTTATAAATATTCTAAGCTAATATTCCCATATAGTTCTCTCTAGGGAAAAAGTTAAAATGGTGTCTTACCATCTATAGATAAAACTGTTCCTTGGTATTTTCCACCAAGCTGTTGATACTGTTCCATCGTCACTTTGTTTCTCAACCTGAGTGTGCCTGTCTTTGAGTCAACAACTAGCAAGTCCGCTGGGTTATTTCCCATTTGATATCTGCATTGGAAAAAAAACAGTATAGATTCAACCACCTGAAATTATAAACTACATTCCTTCAGTCAGTAGACAGACTTGAGTTACTAGAGGATTTTTGTTCAAAGGTAGTATTAGCTCCGCATCCATTCACAAACAGACAAAGGATTTAATTCAAGAAAAAAGAATTTCTGAGCAACCATTTCTAATATGCCCACTTGGGTGGTGGAATATGTTGTTTTCTGCTTTCACTCTTGTTTCTGTTTGGTAGGAGCAGAACTGTCCCAGAAGATCTAGATCTTGAGATTTCCTGGGCTGGACCCAATCTAAGCAATTTTCCTACAACAGAACAACAATAACACAGATTACTGTGCCTGGGGGCCAGGGATTTAGCTTAGTGGTTCCAGCACCTGTCTTGCAAGTGCAAGGGCCCAGGGTTCGATCCCCCAGTAACCACATACAATATTGAGTGTGGAGACACGCCCAGCAGCAACCAGTACCACATACCACAGTGCTAGGCATGGTGGCTCACGCCTGTAATCCCAGCACTGGGGAGACAGAAGCAGGAGGATTGTTGTGATGTGAGTTTGAGCCTGAGCTCAGGGCCAGCCTGAACTGCAAAGCGAGACCTTGTCTCAAAAAAAAAAAAAAAAAGAAAAGAAAAGAAAAAATTGTGCCTTCATTACCTTGTTGGGTCCCAAATCTTTCCGACACAAATGGAAACTACATTCGTATGTAATTTGCAAAGGCACTCTTATTAGCACAGCATGCGACGAGTCTGCTGAACCGAGTCAGAGACCCCCAAATGCGGCCAGTTAATAGCTTTTATAGTGAAAGTGAGTTACATAAATTCCTCAAGCATGTCCTTATTCCTATTGGTTACAGATGCAATTTTGCTTAAATTGGCTCTTTTGTACCTTGGCTTTTTTAAGGTTTTGAGATGGGGTCTCGCTTTGTGATTCAGGCTGGCCCTGAGCTCAGCCTCAAACTCACATCACAGCAATCCTCCTGCCTCTGCCTCCGGAGTGCTGGGATTACAGGCGTGAGCCACCACGTCTGGCACTGTGGTATGTGGTACTGGTTGCTGCTGGGCGTGAGTTTCCATGCCCAGTATAGTATGTGGTTACTGGAGATCGAACCCGGGTTCTTGTGCTTGCAAGACAGGCGCCGGAACCACTGAGCTAACTCCAAGTATTGGGAACTTGGCTGAGCCTAGTTCCCTTGTTCTAGACCCTGGATGTCTATGTGGTTTGTGGTGCAAAACAATCTTTTCCTGTTTTTCAATTACTTGCTGGGAATAGCTTGACTTCATTTTATATTCTGCAGTAATGGGAACAAAATGGTGAGTAGTTCACAAAATGGAGTTGCTTAGGTCCTACAGCCTTGGCCTGTATTTCCTCCTTGTTTTTGCTCTCTTCTTTTGTACAGTGACTTCCCAAGACTCCCCTTAAATTCCTAACTCTGTCCTTGCCTGCTGCATCTATCCTACTCTCCTTCTCTCCTCACCTTTGATCTTTCTGTTTCTTTCTCATTTCACACTTGTGAAACAAACACTGATAGTGACTGTCTGAGGCATTGTGCTAGACCCAGGGAGCAGAGCTCTGGGAAGAGAGAGAGTGAAGGTGAACCTACCCACGCACGGTGAGCTCACTGCTTGGGGTAGAAGAAGGCTTATTAACAATAGCGACCTGCTGTGACAATAGTGGAAATGAAAGTACTCACACTGGGTGAAAAACTGTCAAGAAAGAACTGCCAGCATGGGTGACCTCATTGATAAGCACTTTATCCCACTGTGTGAGATCCCAGTCACAGATGCAGATAAATGAGCATGTACACACACATACACACACTCATATTTTTCATTATTAAGGGAAATTTAAGACAAAGATTTTTTTAAATGGTATAGTCTTGTTTTCCCCCTTAATATAACTAGTTTTTCAAACCAAAATTACTGATCAATACTTGGTGCTGATCAAAATGAAGAAAAGAACTAAAATGAGATAACTCTAGTCAATTTCAAGCTAAGCAATTTTTTAATGGGAAAATCAGTCTTATAAAATCTTTTCTGGCCTGGAGGTAGGTGGGGGTCAGGATGGGAGAACCATAGCACATGAGAAGACTATAGCATATGGATATGGTAATTGACTAACTGATCAATAAGATACATAAATACAGCTGTAGCCAAACTTTCTAGGTATATATTTTTATGTCTTCACAGTTTTACACCTTACATCTTGCACAAATATGTCTTTAAAAAAACACACACTGTAAGTTGCAATTCAATAGTCAATGCTGTTTTGCAAATTGAACTGTGGTTCCAAAAATAATGGAATGTTTTTTAATTCAGATACCTAAAATTCCTGAAAGGAGCACTTGTATTTCATCTGAGTATGTGGCGAAAGTTGGAAATCATCATTCTTACCTAACGTTTGTTGACGCTAAACCCGTGTCCAGATCAGTAGCCACAAACTCTCCCACCTTATAATTTGTTTCCATGTTGCTTGTTACAACGAATGTCTTTGAACCTGGGCGAAATACTGAACCTTCAATTACATTTCCCACAACCACAGAGACTGCAGTAGCTGTGAGTTTATATTGAGACATAATTGAATGATGAAATTCAGCTTTATTTCGAACACCAATACTGAGTTGCAGACTCTTTGTCTCTTCATAATCTAGGGGCTAGAAAACACAGAGTGAAACAGTTTTATTATAAGAAACCATTCTGGAAGCATGAGTCCTTTCAGAATAGTATGAGCTATTTCTTACATTTTATAATTAAAGATAAATGCACACAAATATCTAATTTATTACTTTCTTAATCTACATTTCAATGTAATACACGCAAATAGAATGTAAGAAGAAAAACATCCAGTTATGCTAGAGTCATTGTTCAAAAATTTGAAGAAGAGCATGACACCAAGTTTAAAAACTTAAAATCGTGTAGGTGGTTAAACTCATGAATTTTATAGTGTAAAGACAATTTTTGTTAGCATTTATCATTTCATGTTTCTTAGAAAGTTGCTCTATGTATAGGACAGTAAAGTATGGGTCAACAATATTTGAGGTTTGATCCTTTGATTAATATTCTCCTTAAAGAATGTTTTAGAAGAGACTTTGCTTTTGTAAATGCAACTTTTTGAATAAGTCAGGTAGTAGAATATTATACATCTACTATGAAGAAATCCCCATTTTCTTCAACCTGTTCTAGAAAAAGAACTCACTGTATTATAAAATAATCACGTAATGATTTTCACTATGAGAGGTGATGTCAAAAATAATAACTATGAAAATCTACAAAGCAACTATGCACTTATGCACCAAATATATTTCTCTGAATTTTCATTTCAGAATACAATAATTTAGAAGTAGACATTTACACAATCACCTTTCCTATTTAAAATTTTGAATCTTTGCTCTAAGGTTGATTTTATCTATAATTTAAAGAATAGCTCTAATAGCTCTATATTGTAAAGAATAACTCTATTCTTAAATTATAGATAAGCATTTATATGTATACATTACAAACATTTTTTTTTTTGAGGCAGGGTCTTGCTTTTTGTAGTTCAGGCTGGCCCTGAGCTCAGACTTGAACTCACAGCAATTGTGCTATCTCTGCCTCCCAAGTGCTGGGATTACAGGTGTGAACCACAGCGGTTAGCACTGTGTTATGTGGTACGGATTGCTGGTGGGTGTGTCACCACACTCAGCATTGTTGTATGTGGTTACTGGGGATCAAACTCAGGCCCTTGAACTTTTAAGGTAGGAGCTGGAATCACTGAGCTCAATCTCTGACCCCTAAGAAATGTTTCTTATTTATATTATCTTTTGAAAGTATCGTACCAGTAAAAAATTTGAAGTTAAAGTTTCAATATCTGTTTTCTTGAAATGATAAAAGCAGAAGGATTTCATATAAAAAATGCTTTATGTCACAGATAATTCTAAAACACGGTAATGTTTATATCCTCACTGATTAAAGTCTGTAAAATGTCAATATCATTTTTAAAAAATGTAACATTTTGAAAAATAGACCAAGAAACAAAATGACGGTATTTAAGATAGTGATAGCATACCTTTACAACTTTTAGGATTCCTACGTTTGTTCTTTCATTCATTTCTACCTCAAACCAATTTCCCTCATTTCCAGAGATGAAGAAGATCACTGCCACCCAGTTATCTGTGTACTCCTCGTCCAGGTCAATCACCCTTATTTGGAGCAGGTTTGAATGGAGAGCGTTTTCTTCAATTTCAATGCTGTACTGAAGCAAGAAGCAAGAGTAAGATGAAAACACGGTCCGAGAGGAACTGTAACAGGCTTAGCCTGAAGTGCCAACAGTCATTTACCTCTGAGACCTGATGTCTGTGTTAATAATCTCACCTTAGCTTAATTCCTTTTTTCCTTTCATGTCAACAAGAAAAGCATGTTTCTGTATTTCACTTGTCTATCAGCAAGCATAAAAATATGCCAGCAAACAGAATCATTTGTTTGAATTTTAAAGTGAATTGAAGGTACTAAATTTAAAATTTCAAGAACAGACACTTACTGACGGCAGTTCCAGGTAGGGGATGTTATCGTTGACATCAAGGATTTTAATGTTACATTCACACTCTGCTGACATGCCGTCTGCCCCTCCGTCTCGGTCCGAGCCTTTTACAGCAAGAGAATACTGGCCATATTGCTACAAAAACATCAGAAACAATATCACGCCTGAGACAGGCAACTTCGCTCTGACCTGTGGAGAGTGCTTTGAGAACATGAACTTAATACTGATATGATTCTATAGAAGAGACAGATGACCACAATCCTGAAAACTCACATATCTCTGAAGAGTCAGAATGGAAATTATCACTTGTGTCTCAACAATGTTTACCTAGTATCATTTAAAAGTAATAGTATTTCTTCAATGCTTCTTTTTTTAAAAGGCTTCATTTCTTATTAATCATAACAAGTGTATAGGCTGGAAAAATGATCAAAGTATGAAATGGATCAGAATGATCAGGGGGACATCATTTACCACAGGTTTAGGTACAAAAACCCCATACTTAATATGTGCAAGAAAAATAGAGATCACAATTGCTTTGTATTTTGGGGAAGCATAGAGCTGTGGCAATTGAAATATTGATTATAAATTTTTTATTCTATTCAAAGGTGCTTACTTTTTTTTTTTTTTGACAGAGTCTTGCTACGTAGTGCATGCTGACCTTAAACTTACTAGGTAGCCCAGGCTGGCCAAAAACTCATAGTGATCCTCCTGCCCCAGTTTGCCAAGTCCTGGGATTACAGATATGTGCCACATGCCTAGCTTGATGATTACCTTCTTAAAACAGGAAAAGAGCCTTTCCAAGACTCACACATAAATATATGCTCATTCAGAATTACAAGTGTACATTTTGGGAGTCCATACTTAAAGACATCTTGAGATTGCCTTATTTCCCCAGTTTTTCCAAGAACCACAGAGTTCCTTTACTTTTGAGAGCCCCTCTTTTGGAATGTTGGATATCAAAGTGCAAGAAAGGAAGCTTACAAGTCTGTATCAGAAAGCTGAACAATCATTTTCTTCTAATAGGAATTCTCAAAAAAGTAAAAAGAATGTTTAGCTAACTTAGAAACTGATCATATTTGCACCATTAAATTATAAAAATGATCTGACTTATATAAACATATGAGGCATTAATGGATTACTTTTCTTTAAAAAAAGGATTTTAAAATTAAGAAATGAGGCTCTAAAACATGATAGACCATATCATATTAACTTTAAAATATTAACAATCATTAGATATCATCTGTAAATGAGAAATTTGGTTGGATGTTATTTAGTTACTGTCCTTTTCTCCCATACCATGATTCATTTCCAAAAGTACAAGTGGTTGGTTTGTCAATGAGAGTTACAGAAAAAGGAAACAAAAAAGAGTTTTGCTATTAAAAGAACTGTAAATATTCTGTTAGTATTGTTTGAGCGTCTACGATGTTCTCATGCCCTGGGATTCATCAGGATGGGGAGATAGTATTTCCATGTTTCCTTAGAGAACACATCTTTTAAAAACTGAGATTGTGTCTCTGCCTTCGGAAAATTTCAGTGTGCTTTCATAATACAGTTTAATTAACTTTAAGCAAATCCTAGTCAACTGATTAGATAAGAGATGGACTAAAATGTAACTTAATTTGCATATCCCAATTTAAATATTTCTCATCATTAAGATTTTCTGAAATGGCTATATCATTATAATTTTAAAACCTTGCTTTCAGAATTAGTCACTTGAGGTAAAAACCCATTTAAAGAAAAAATTAACCTCTCTGTCTAGGAAATTATTCATTGTTCGAATTTCTCCAGTGTATCGGTTGATGATGAACATCGGTGCATCAGAAGGCTCCTGTCTTATGATCTTGAAGGCGATTTTTGAGTTCAAGTTGTTCGGTTCATCTGCATCAGTGGCATTAAGTTTCATCACCAATGTATCTAAGAACCAAAGGAAATGTATTGCAAGTGAATAATTGATTGTTCTGTGACATGTATACCATGGTATATTACCTTTCTGACAATGGGTTATAGGGACTTGGCCCACAGAGTACAATTCACTATCTTCCCTTTCTATTTCTTCAGAATATGGACATCACAGCTCCTGCATTTACCTCTGTTGTGATCAAAAGATCACCTTTTGCTGGGAGCTTCCACATTACTGTAGTTAGGAAGCAAAGGAAATACATTAGTCCGGCTTTATAGTTCTAATGTTAGTATAATTTGGACTCCTTGGCTTTTCAGAATACTTCCAAAAAATATAATGATAGCAAGGCCGGATCAATTTTTTCCGGACTAACACTTTTTAGATACATGATTTTGTCCTTAGTTTTCATATTTCTATTGGGGATAGTAATAGCATCATCATTATGTTCATGCTACAATTACATAGCTAATAAGGGATGTAAATGTAAAGGTTCTATTGAATAATAGACTTTAATAAATATATATGATTATTTTATTTCAGGTGGTCCTTATTTAAGTGCTGTAAAAACGTTAAGGAAATGTTTGTTTTAACATGTACACTGGTCTGTCTTTTCTTTTCTTTCTATTTTTCTTTCTTTTTTTTTGGAGACAGGGTCTTGCTTTGTAGTTCAGGCTGGCTTTGAATTCTTAGCTATCTTCCTGTTTCAGCTTCCCCAGGGCTGGAATTATAGGTGTGTGCCACCACGTACAGCTCATTTTTATTTAATCTTTTTTTTTATTGGTACATTTTATATACAGATCACAATCACACTCAACATTGAGAATTTGTAGCAGCATATGACACGATTTAACTCTCATTTTTTCCCATTCCCTGCCTATCTTACAACCTCCCTCCCCTATATACATATGCTTTATTTCCTTTTTTAATATCACATTTTTTCTTTGCCCTTGTTACTTACCCCAACCCTTTTCCTTTTGAATATTTTCTATTTTACAATATCTACCAAATATTCTAGAACTCATTTACATCTTCAGATTCTCACACCAGAGAAAAGATGTGGTGTTTACACATCTGTGACCTATTTATTTTACTTATGAGTATGCTCTCAAAGTATGTCCATTTGAGTATAAATGACTCAAACTTATTCTTTATGGTAGAGCAGTATTCCATTTTAGAAAAAAAAAAAAAACCCACATTTTCTTTATTCAGTCTCCATTTGATGGGCATTTGGATTGTTCCCAAGATTTAGCTGTCACAAACTGAGCTACTACGAACATGGGTGCACATATGTTGCCATATATGAATCTTTTTAATTCTTTCACATATATACCTAGCAGGGGAATAGAAGAGTCAAATGATATCTCTAATCCTAGTTTTTTGAGGAACTTCACACTGATCTCCATGGTGGTTGCACCAGTCTACATTCCCACCAACAGTGGAGAAGGGTCTCTTCCTCCCTCTAGCCTCAGCAGCATTTGTTGCTGGTTAATTTCGTCATAGTAGCTATTCTTTTTTTTTTTTTTTTGAGACAGGGTCTTGCTTTGTAGTTCAGGCTGGCCCTGAGCTAGCCTCGAACACACATCACAGCAATCTTCCTGCCTCTGCCTCCCGAGTGCTGGGATTATAGGCATGAGCCACTACACCTGGCAGTGTGGTATGTGGTATTCGTTGCTGCTCCAGTATGGTATGTGGTTACTGGGGAATCAAACCAGGGCCCTTGCACTTGCAAGACAGGCGCCGGAACCACTGAGCTAAATCCCTGGCCCAAGCAGCCATTCTTACAAATGGTTTTCTTGAAGGATATTGCAGCACAAGACAAGTTGCCAATATTCATTCATGAACCAGAATTCTTTTCTACCCTCCAAAATGCTTTGAGTACAGTCTTTCTACAAGTGTTTCTTGTCTCCTCCTTCTTGTGTTTCTCTTTCTCTTTCTTCTTTATCTTCCCTCTCTTGCTTCTTTCTTTATCAAATCATATTTAAGAAGGAAAAACAAGGAATATTTTACATTTATTTGCTGCCAAAAAAGACACCTGCAAAATATTTTGCAGTCTATTTTGACTGCAGAATAGATTGTGTGGAACTGATTTCTGTGGAAGAGCTTAAGATACCTGACTACTTTCTAGCCATGCCTCTCCTTCTCCTTCCCAATCTTTAGTGACTATTCCCTCCGGTTTCACAGATGACTGAGAACATGTGGCATTTATCTCTTTGCGGCTGGTTTCCCTGAACATAGTGACCTCACAGAAGTTCAATAAAGGGCAGCAAAACTCAGAGTGGATGAGCTAGTTCTGGTTCTATCTAGCAGAGCAGGGTTATTGGCTACCTGTCCTATGATATATTATTTAAAAATAACTAGAAAAGGTGAGTATGAAAGACTAGTTTGACTGATGGTTAATGGGGTGAATCTGCTTATTCTGATTTGACCATCACATACTGTAGACATGCATTGAATTCCCATGATGCACAAGTATGAACTCTCCATCAAAAGGTGAACAGAAAGTCACATGATCAGAAATAGGTGGACTTGCCCTTTAACACAGCAAAGCCAGGAGGCTGAATTCCCCCTTTCTGCCTCTGTCACTACTGTGCAAAATGCTCTCGGAACTTCTGGAGAGGAATCTCCCCAAGAGTGAGTGTAGGAGTCACATACGTAAATCGTCCTTGCTTCATTTGTTCATTGTGTATGACAGGTCGGAGCCACTTCCACAGTGGAAGGGACCGCCTTTCTGATAGGAACGCTCTCCTACAGCACCTCTGTTAACATCCACGGTGTTCACTTTGACATGTTTAGTCCATAGTTGTCTGGCTATGAGCAATCATCTTGAGGGCAACATATTCTTGTTTACCTGACAAAACAGATTACCTACTTGCATTAGAATTTTCTTCTATTTGTCCTATAAAGGTAGCCATGGAAAACACTGGAGGGTTGTCGTTTATATCCAAAACCCTGACTCTGAGCTCAAGAGGTCTCTCTAAATCTTGACCTTGTGAATTCAGAGCTCGGCAAACGATCTAAGAGAGAAAAGAAGGGTTACATGGTGAAACACATATTTATTAAGTTCTACCTTTTTGTTGATGTTGTTGTGTGGGAAATTAAAAGAGGAGTAATACATATTATTCCTTATCAGAATATAGGCACAAGTCATACCTATAATCAATCAGAAAAGACAAATATGAACACAAAATGATTTTTTTTTTTTTTTAGGTTTTTTGAGACAGGGTCTCCCTTTGTGGTTCAGGCTGGCCCTGAGCTCAGCCTCAAACTCACATCACAATCCTCCTGCCTCTGCCTCCTGAGTGCTGGGATTACAGGCGTGAGCCATCACGCCCGGCACTGTGGTATGTGGTACTGGTCGCAGCTGGGTGGGAGTCTCCACACCCAGTATTGTTATGTGGTTACTGGGGAATCGAACCCGGGCCCTTGCGCTTGCAAGACAGGCTCTGGAACCGCTGAGCTAACTCCCCGGCCCCACAAAATGATTTTTTAAAGCTGCACTAGGAAGACCAAAAGATCTCTGATTTTGTAGGAGAATATAATGAGTGAAATAAATCTTGAAAAGGAATTTCAACAGATGGATCTGGGAATTGTCAAGGTGCTCCAAGCAATGGGTTCTTATCAGGAAAGAAATGGGATGATGCAATGCTGTGTGAGGAAAAATGAATATGAGCTATCGTGGGAGTGGGAAAGTGGGAAAGGAGGGTCCCATGGGCACTGAAAAGTGAGGATCAAGATGTGTCATGTATAGGCAGGTATAAGTTCTCAGTGTAAAATGTGATTGTACTGTATATATATCAAATTTACCAATAAAATCAATATAAAGAACCCCAATCAAAGCAAAACAAACAAACAAAAAGAAATGTGTCATTCTTAAACTAAGTAGCACCTCTGTGGGTATTTATTAGTATTATTTGAAGGGCACATAAGTATCACCTGTGCTATTTCATCTGTATTGTATATTTTGTATAAAAACATTATGCTTTAAGAAAAGCTGATAGGTTGGCTTGCTGATGTGGAGAAATTGTGGGGAAATGTCATGGAGTAAACGGTAGAACTGTAGATAAATTAAAATTAAATAAAAGGAATTAAAAGCTAGGGAATTAAAGTAGCCCCAGAAATGAGAAGTGTATGCAAGGGCGGCAAAGGCAGTTTACCACTTGAGGGTGTTTTGTGATATGGATGGCTTGGGTTTTGTTAGAAGCGATCATAAGATCAAGGAAAGGTTTTTTCATTCCTTTCTTTTTTCCTTTATAAGTATTAAGAAATGTTGATGCTAGTCTGGTGGTGGAAATGGAAGGAGTCAGCGGGGTAAGCAAAAGAGAGATGATAAAATGCAATTGATGGAGTAAGATTCTTGAAGAAACAAGTATTTAAGGGACAGTGAGAATATCTTGAGATAAATATGGGAAATGGGAAAAAACTGACTACACTTCTGGAGCGAATGAAAACACTTCTGGAGGAGACAATATTGTGAGAATGTAGAGTAAGTTACCTCAGCCTTTCTAAAGAATGTCTAAGAGTGAAACAGGGTGAAAGGTAGGGAGGCAGAGGTGGTTGAGCTGTGTGACAGTTTCCATGAAAAACGGAAGAAGGTGCACTGAAGGACGGGTGCATTTCTGAGGTCTCTTTAGAGCTCGAGTAAGCTCAAGTTATAATAAAGTATGTTCACTCAGAAATAACCCTATGATAGCTCCAGAATCACTGGTAAGCAATGGAGTTCAAAGGAACCAACGTTTTCAACCGAAGAAATTGAGATAAAATATTAATTATATTATTTATTTGTCTCCCCAAATAAATATCTTGGGTTCTTATCAGAGCAGACTAGAAGCTGACATTTTTGCTAATGTCTCAGAAAAAAATATCTCCTTTTCTCTTAATTTTATTTGCGTCTATTGCGATGCTCCTAAATTCAGACAACCGAAGATGCCTAACACTGGGACTCACAAACTCAATCAAGCATGCTATGAGTTTAAGATTTTCCAAGGACATATAGGTTGACTTGAAACCCACTTACAATGAAATAAGGGGTGACCTCTCGATCAACTATAGATGTTATATTAATTTCACCAGTTTTTTGATTAATTATAAAGATTCCATAAGGCGGCTGATCAATTCCTACTCCAGAGATGCGATATGTAACTTGCTGGTTAGCAGCACAGTCCGAATGAATCTGCAGAAAGAACACAGCGGAAATGTTACAGGAAGGAAACAGAGAATCCTACATTCCACAGGTAACCTATCTTTCTTGGGATTTGTTCAATGTGCTGCCATTGTTATTTGGGAAACACTGAAAACAAAGCATTATTTTATTAGATGTGTATAATACTTCCATTTTCAATAACTGTATAAAAAGTGCAGTATTTTTAGTGGTAACTGGCAATGTAATAAAATCAATTCAATTTCTCATTTTCCCAAACAACAAAATGTGAGCTATCAGCCTAACAAATCTATGCAGGCATCACTCACTCAGAATTTATTATTTGAGGCTTTTTCAGATGTTCGTAATGGCATCCCTGTTGCAAGACAGACTGTTTGGACTTAGGACTTGCCACTTGGACTTCCAGCCTTTCTCCTTTTTTCTTTTGCACAGCTGTGCACATCTTCCCTACAGAGCTTTAGTGTCATTTCTGTAGGTATACCCTATTTACACAAATCTGTAATTTTTTGCCAACTGTATTATATAGTACTGCATGTAAGAATTATGCAAATGAATTCAAAGTCATCCAGTTAGAGTTTCTTCTGACCATTTCTTTGTTCTGAGTTTTGTAATGTACATATTGTATACAACTTCTCATGTAGCAATTCATTTATTTATGACCTGGTTTCAGGAAGAGAACTCACTTTTTGATCCTCAGATTCAAAATCTTTAAGAAGTCTAAAGTGTTAGAACAAAATTTTAGGTGAATTTATATAGGCCATAAGCTTTTTTGATTCTATGTAAAAACTTTTAATTCTGAAAATAAGGATAATATATTAGCAAAAAAGGCAAGAGTGTCATTCACATTTCTTGAAATACAATATTCTATGGACTAAGCAAATCTTACGGGGAGTCTCTGTGAATAGATGTGTATGTTTGTGTTGTGTTCAGAATTATATATGGCTCTCTCTTTGTGTCTGTGTGTTCAGAGAGGAAGATGGAAAAATAAAAGTCAAAAGTCAGTCTGAAGGAGGCACATGCTGAATGCTCCTAAGAATGCATAGCGGTGACACTTCCATCCTAACAGACTGTGAAGCAGACACGGCACATGCTGAAATTCTCCCGTGGATGTCCAGTGCTAAATTCATTCTTTAATTCACTGCTTTTTATTTATTTTCTCCACTTAAGAGTTCAGGGTGACAAAGGCTTATGTGTATTAGTTTTGCCAGTGAGGTAAACTGATGTTTATCGGAATATAAAATTTTTAACAATGTTTCTTTTCAGTAACTTTAGTTTTCATAATTTCAACAACTACAGCTCTATTTCATAACGTCTCAGTGAGATATGCTTACACATTATTTCAAAGATTTTTTCTTTTGAAACTTCATCCCACCCAGTTTAAGTTTCACAACCATGCTTTGGGGCGGTCACTTACTTTGGCAATGGGGTTTCTCTTGGAGTTGTCTTCACCTTCGCGACAGGCTGCCGCGAACTTGATCCACTCACGTTTTTGTCTTCTGATTGAATGCCACTTGATGGTGCCATTTTTAGCATTATAATCCCTTACCTCGATAAGTAAAGTAACAATATTTGTTAATTTTACTTATAATTAATATTCCACTGAATATTTTGGAGATGAATAATTATATCAGAAAAAGAGGCTCTTTAATTAAGAAAACTGATAATTGCAATAGTCTCTTAACGTCAGCATTATGTTAACTTTACTTGTAAGAATGGATTTCCTTTGTAAAACATGTTACTCTCAAGTCATTATTTTTTAAAATTTGGAATGAGTAGATTTGTTATTTATTACCTGGATTCGAAATTCACTGTTAACTTCAGCCACGACCTACAAAAATCAACATAATCACAACAGTTAACTTTTAATTAAATGATTTGTAATCAATATTATTAAATCATTTAGTAATCCATTAACATTCTTGCAGGTTACTAGGATTATTTTTCCTTCTTAAAAGCGAGTGGACTGGCTTCTGTCTAGAGTCTGAAGAGAATACCGAGCTAAGAATTCTCCTTTGTTTTTACATTTCCATTTTGCTGCCCCTTTTGCTTCTCACTCTGTGCTGATACTCATAACCCCATTAATATCAAATTATCCTGGTGATTAGTAGTGTTTACACAGAGTAACAATAAGTGTAACCAAAGAGGGACAAAAGAGCATGAAGTGGCCCTGATGGTGGTACATGGAACTGCAGTGTTGTCGGTTGTCCAAGGATTAACACAAAGCTCCCTCTGACAGTGCGAGCACTGCTTCCGCTGTGCTGCTGTGGGGGGTGGGACAGGCACGCCGGCCCTCGCCTCTCTGTCTGGAAGTCGTGTGTTCAGAGCTGTGTACACGTCTGTTACCTGTTTTGCACTTCTCTTCCTGCACTGAAGGGTCAGTCCTGCTGTTTGCTTTGGATCACTGTGCCAGATGACTAAGAAGTCTCTGACTTTATGAAGCTGTGTCATTTTTTTCCCATGAGAGGCGATTTAGGCAGAAGACCAAATAGGTTTCACTGTAGTGTCAGACTCTCAATTGCATGAGTAATTAAAAAACTGCCGCGTCTGCTTGAATATGTGGCTAGTTGACCTAAGCTTATTCTCTTTTGCTCAGGATCTAGAGTAAACTCGATTCAAGCCTTCAAATGGAAAATGAAATGGAAAATTTACAGGGTGAGATAAGAAAACTTTGAGTGTATTTCCTAAATTCTTTGACCTTTAGCTTGCTCATTTGTAATATGGGTCAGGTGAGCTGAGATACAAAGTTATTTTTCTAGGCAAACACCAAATCCTTCTGTGAAGTAGGACAGTCTTGAAGTATTTGGTTCATGGGAAAGGTGGATAAAATTGTGATAAAATTGTGGATTTAAAAGTCTCCTTGACAGCGGTTGGCAAGAGTGGTTGGCAGAGGTCATGATTACAGATTCAGAGACTCGAGTCTGCCTAGCAAGTCAGGCTGGGGGTGAGGAGAAGCTGAACAGAAGCAAAGCAACAGGAATGCAGGAAAAGACCTGGGAGGACAGGAATGGACGCTGTGGACAGCACTAGAGGGCAGAGGGGATGAAGTAGTCAGGGGAGGAGGAGAGAACTCAGATGGTGACAGCTTTTAACAATGGGAGCACAGACAAAGCAGTAACAAGATTTAGGTGAGAACACATTAAATTTGGAGGCTGAGAAATGCCCGGGTAAAGATACTGAGCAGTTTGAAGTAAGCATCAGCAATTCGAATAAATGTCCAGCCTGGATACATTGCTTTGAGGTACATCTGCTCAGGCAAGACTGTAGTGGAAATCACAGGAGAATTTGAAATTTCTAAAATAGGGGCTATAGCAAAGAAACAGCATGTGCTGAGGATGACAGCGGGGGAATTCCTATACTTCTAGAACTGGAAACAAATGTAACCAAGAAGAAAGGAAGAGAGAAGCCATAGAACAGAAGGGAACATATCATGCATTATGAGGCAATCCTGAGTTTTTTCAGTGATTTTCAAGAGACTATTTCCAGTGAGATGGAAGCAGCATTTGCTTGAAAAAGGTTAAAAATGAAAAGAGGGACAATGTTGGTCATTTTTCAAGAAATTTGGTGATAAAAGGTTACAGAAACACAAACCGGTAGAATCAGAAGTAGGTATCAAGAAAATTTTGTAGGAGAGGAAGATTTTGGAAAGTTGGCAAAGGAGAGCGGACTGATTTATTCTGAAAGAAGAGAGATTCAAAAAGAAGATACTCAGTAGAGGTGTTGATGGGGAGAGGAAGAAGAAGTCAGCAATGAAAGGACTTGGAAGACAGGATGAAGAACAGGGAAAGGGTGGATTACAGTAAATTGATACAGGGAGGTTGAAGGACATTGTTCTGAATGACCTAAAAACCTTCTGTAGTATAAGGGCGAGGCAATTTTTTGACAATGGAGGGTG
This sequence comes from Petromus typicus, assembly GCA_004026965.1. Taxonomy (NCBI): domain Eukaryota; kingdom Metazoa; phylum Chordata; class Mammalia; order Rodentia; family Petromuridae; genus Petromus; species Petromus typicus. Next base: position 31,819 of record PVIR01005586.1, on the reverse strand, counting down.
TGGCTGGAGTCAGAAACCATTTGGGAATCCATGCAAGGAGGCCAGAGCGGAGATTCACTTAGCACAGAAAGAGGAGAAGGGCAAGGAGTATGGATCAGCTCCCTGCCTACTGATTACCAGAAATTAGCCAGTCTGTGCCTCGGTTTCCTCATCTGTATCTGACACAAAAACCCTTTGCAAACCTAGAATTCTGTGAAGCAGTGAATTCGCCTGTGGTGAATCTTTAGTGACTTCATCCTTTCAACTCTGTTTTGGGGATGAATCCATTTATTTATTTTATTAAAGCCACAGGATGCAAAAGGCAGTGTTAATTTAATAACACCCTAATTACAGTTCATTTTATCAGTTTTTGATATTGACACTTAACTTTAACAAAGTACAAAACTTGTAACAAAAACAGACTGGTGTAAATCATTTTTATAAGGAAGATCTGTGACATCTAATATTGTGAAGTAGTCCCAATCTGTCCAGCAACAAATTGTAATGTATTTGTGAACTCTCATGTTGGTCATAGGACGAGTAGAATATAATTTGTTTCTTTTTGAAAATGTCCTCTTTTTTTTTTTTTTTTTTTACTGGCCTGATAGAGGCTATCAGTCTTGGGCTGAGAACAACCTAGTGCCTTGATTTCTCACATTTATTCATAAATATTATTATTATTATTTCTTTAATAAACACATATTTTTTGTATATTACATGGATCCAAGACTGCCTTAAGATTTTCAGAATATTTAAAATATTACATAAAATACTGTGTAAATGAAATACTGTACCATAAAAGTGTTCAGAAAATCCAACGTGATTATTCCTTGCTTAACACTGTGACAGATTTTAGGAGTGTGTGTGAGGAGAGAAAGATGAACTATCCCCAAATCCCCTGCTGGTCATTAGACACTTGAGCAATCTTGCTATGGAGCCAGGTGCTGTGCACGTACAAAGGTGAATCACACACAGATGCTGCCTTCCAATAACGTCCAGCCAAGTAGTTTTGTAAGCAACAGGCAGTTGTTAACTTGTGAAGTTAGACAAGTGGAACAGACTGTGCGCTGTTCTCACAGACCAATTAAGAGCATGGATCAGTTGCCCGTGGTGAAAAAGTCTGACCTGTCTAAGTCCATTAGAGGCATCCGAGTGCCAAGCATAACCTTTGAGGGTGGCATGACCCAGCACTAGGGAAGGGTGTGACCTCAGTTGAGGCAGCAAAAGACATCTGAGTGCCATGCCATGCGGACTGAGCTTCCTGCTTCTACACAGACAGGCCTGTCCGGAGACAAGGTCTCTTGGCAGGGCCCCAGTGAAGGCAGAGTGGAGACTTCCCAGACATTAAGCACTCTGGGCAGAGACCAAAGTGTTGTTGTTTTAACCAGTGAGCCTCAAAAGCAGGGGAATCTTACCTTTTGGTATCAAGGCTTCAGATTTAACATGACAGCATCCCCCCAGTGCTTTAGATTTTCCTGGTACCTAAAACCTGAGGGTGGCAAATAATGTTCTAACTCTGTGGCAACACCAGTAAACTGAGTGGTGATTAATTATATTCTCTATGCTTGTGAAGGTTAGAGATACTGATCCTAAACCTGCATTGAAAATAATAGAACCTTTATAAACACCAGGTCAATGAAAATGATTGTGCTTAAATAGAATTTCTAAGTTTCACCAAACAAGGGAACAAAAATAATGCTTCCATTTTTTATGAAATACTTTGCTGAAGTACTAATCTCTGTAATATAGCACTATAATAAATGCATAAGAAAGCACAAAAAGTCCTCCTGGGTCTGTCTTTTTTTTTTGGTTTCTACCAGTTCTTGAGCCCTTCCTTTGGCTTAGGGGACAGTGGACACAATGAAAGAAACTTAAGTTGTCTGGTTCAAATTAGTCAATGAATGATGTAAAACTAAATATTATTTTCCGTGTGTTTCTGCCTGAGTGTTGAGAAATACTTGGAAAACTACTGCTAATTCCATAAAGGGTAACAAACAGGTTCAAGTTATGGAGCTTGCTAATTAGGTAGAGGGTTTTTTTGGAATGAAATTATTAATCTATAGAAAAAGAAAAAGTAGTATGTGAATCAGATCATTTGTGCTAGTAGATAAAAATAGTTTTATCTGTTCCTTAAGCTTGAGCTACAGAAGTTTGCCTTTACAGAAAAGATCTCAACAGGTCCAGCAGGCAATGTGCACATGTACTACCAGCACACTGTGAGGCTGAGACAGGAGGATTGCAAATTTATGGAGAGCCTGGGGAATTTAGCTACTTAGAGAGACCCTGTCTCAAAAGGTATGCGCAAGAAGCACTGTTGCTCAGTGCAAAAGGCCTAGGTTGAATCTGTATGGCAAAAAAAAAAGAAAAAGAAAAATTTTCAGATTGTGTACATGTTACTAGATTAATTAGTCTGGAAAAGTTGCAATTTTTGGATGTATAGGTAACAACACTCTGGCTAAAAGAAAATACAACCCAATTTTTTCTATACAATGATGTTATTAAAAGAAAGGAAGGAAGGAAGAAAGAGTGAAAAAAACTTTTCATCTTGTAGCCTTATAGTGGGTGTGACTGTCTATTCAGATAAGAAGACTTCTCTGAATAATGCAATATTCATATGACAATCTTGGTCACTTTAGGAGCAACACCTCTGCCTTTTGTTTTGGTCTGTTTTCTTGTGTTTGCTGTACTGAGTGTCAAATGTAGGACGCTCTACCACTGAGCTGCATCCACAGTACTCTATTTTTATTTGCAGACATGACTTGCTAAGTTGCTGGGGCTGGGCTCAAACTTGCGATTGTCCTATGTCAGTCTGTAAATTGGTAAGTTGGGGAGACGAGGGCTGGCACTACCCTACCCTTGTGCTTCATGCTTTCAGATCTAGCCCACCAATGTGAACAAGGCATCCAGCTTTCACATAGATTGAGCAGATTTCTCCATATGCTGTAAGTAGACAGTTGTCCAGTCCTCACATTTTTTCTTTAAAGATACAATGAGTTTTTCAATTATATACCCAGCTTGAATTTTCATTTATCCACTTTGAGCAGAAAATAACATAATTTCTCCATGAAATTATGGAACTTTTTTTTATTTTAGAAAAGGAAACATTCATGCTGAGACTAGAAGACAGGAAATTGGAAGAGTTTGCTATAGTCATGATTGTCTTTAGGGAAAAATATTTTAAAACAAAACACAGACATTTAACTGCAAAGGACAGTTACCAAAACCATTTGGTAAAATCAACAGCAAAAATAAATTATGACCTTTTAGGAAATAGGGTGTAGGGGTAAACAATGAGAGGAAAAAGAATGTGAGTAATAATAATAATAAAAGGAAACAAAGCTTATGTATATAGGGAGTGAGGGGTTGCAGGGTGGGTAGGGGAAGGGGAAAAATGAGAATCAAGTCATGTCATATTCTGGTACAAACTCTCAATGTTGAATGCGATGGTGATGTGTATTCATAATGTTCCAATAAAGATTTGAATAAAAAAATAAATTATGATCTTCAAAGCCTTAGCAAGGGTGGTATTTAACAAAAAAGTCATAATATCAGTGTGAAAACAAGACATCTAAGTTCACTATAATTTTTAAAGAAAGAATTTTCACAAGGAATATGAGAAACTTATGTTTGATTCCAAAGTAAAATATAGCTAAACACTCCCCATCCTTCCAAAACCAATCCACAAGCAAACAAAAAAAAGATGTCCTGGCTCAGAAAACAAAATACAAATGCCCAGAAAACTCTTCCCAAACAGAAAGTTCTGTAATAATACACGATTTTGATAAAGTGAGAGATAGTGAAGAATGACTAATCAGAAGTTTAAAAGAGTTTTATAGGGTGTAACTCATTATAAGTAAACATATTAATTAAGAAATAAGTCAAATATGGATTCAAGAAAATTTAATGTACAAGCATCTATAACAATTTTCATCAACTGAAACTATATAAAATAATTGTCAATGAGTCAAACTTATATAAAATTAAAAATAAAAATATTCAATTTTTTAGTGATAGGCAATGTGCTTATGCACAGGATACTAATGCCCACTGATCCCAAGTTATGACACCAACTAATCTTAAAAGGCCATCAAAATGTTCCTGGAATGGGAGTGATAGGCAAGATTAGAACTAAAGACATCATGGCACTGATGTGCATTTATAACTGGTTTTGCTCCCTCTCACTTAATCAACCAACCAGCCTCCCGTGAATCAAAGGCCTAACTTGTTATTATACAAACCCAACATTCCAGTTCAGAGCGCAAGCAAGCAGAGACAGATCGGCACAGCACGCCTGCCAAAGCTGGAGGGTGATATACCTGGCACAGACCTCTGGGCTCTATGAACCTATGGTGCTGGAGCCTTTAAACTTTTTTACTGAATGTGAAATCGACGTAAAATATTGATGCTGCCCTTAGTACTTATCATTTCTGAAAAGAAAAAATCTAATGCAAAAAACTAATGTAAAAGGGGCATTAATTAGACATTGTACTACGTTGTCTGATCACTGAATATGTTTCCTCTACAAGTCCCCACTGTTTGCCAGTAGTGAGAACAAGTACAGGACAGTTATGATTATTTCTTTACCTACTGTATTACCTATAAATCTCTTATATCATCATTTTAAAATGAAAATGTTACTTTACATCGAATTATCATTCCCTTGTGTGGGCTTTTGATATTGGTGCTATGGATTCTAATAGCATATAAATTAAGAGAGATTTCTCAGATTCTGAAGACAGTCGCAGCTGCTATGATTTTAATTTAGATGGATCTTTCTTGGTGTGTCTTCAAAAGTGTAGCAACCTTGCTACCAAAAGAATAGGATAATGTTGAAGCTGACCACCAGCACACACTTAGTTTAAAAGTATACCTGTCCATGAGAATCTGAATCAGGGAACTAAAGAGTGATAGAAATGTCCTCAGTTCAATATCTTCTCACCATGACTTAGCCGTGACTTTGACGTCAGGTTTACGATTTGGTGAGTGGTCATGGATGTGGTTAATACGATCTGAAGTCCTCAATTAAGGTGAGAAACACTATTTAAAAATCTAGTTCATAAATTCACCTTGTCATTAGCATAAACTTTTAATGGGTTTTAGGTTAGAAGTACCACTAACTAACATTGTTTACAAAGTTCTCACTTGCTCTGGACGGGGTGAGTCGGAAGGAATTCCCTGAGGATCCACTCACCAGGCAGAGGAGCAGGGTAGCTGCTGTGAAGTGTGGCCAGTCCATCGCCGCCGTGGCGTCCCTCACATCCAAGAGCAAGCGAGCTTTGTTTTCTCTTCTCAGTTCCTTCCTGTGCTCCCACTCAGCTGGTATCTGATTAAAATGATTTCTCAGTAGATGTTCTTACATGCAGGCTTTGAGGTGTTTCTGCCTTCCTCTGGGAGAAGGACTGAGGTACGTATAACCAGTCTGGATCCCCACCCTAAAAACTTGGGCTGGTCTCACTGAAATGCTTGACAAGATCATCATTGCTCCCAGGTAAAAGCTTCGGGACACACCCTTCTTCCAGCTGAACGCCGCTTTCCATGGGGTGAGGAAGCTTCTGGGCTCTGCTCAAGGGTTTCAGGGGCAGACACTCCAAGGGGCCAAAACAAAGCGTTATGCAATGGATGGGGGCTTCTCATCCGGGGCTTTATGTACGAGTCAACTCTTCCCGTGTTAAAAAGGGAGCGACTGTGTGGGTGCTCATATAACTCACGGGATTTTCTGACTCAGGTTCAAGCCATCCTCTCTAGAAGTGTTAGAAAATTATAAAAGGACCATCTAGTAGATATTTGGAAAGATTTAGTTATTTTATAAGAGATAAAAAAAATCTGCTAATGTTGACAATGAGTGCATGTGTGTTTGTGTGTGTGTGAAGCATTAATTCACTCAAGCAGACCTATGGTACTTACGATTACTAGGTCTTCTACGTAAGTCAAAATTCCCTTTAAGTGACCAGCCTGGCTTTCATGGAAGCCTCCAGGTTCTCTCTAAATGAGGATTTTCTCTTTCCAGTTATTTTTCTCTTTGAAAAATCCTCTCCTTCCCAAACACAATAGAACAAAATTTAAATTCCTTCTATCATTATACTAGATCTGAACGAGGCAATGTAGATGATCGAGGAGATCCATGGGTAGTTTTAAACCTGAAGGGCAATACCTGCAGTACTGAGGGACTCTGCCTTCAGTGAGGTGTGTGAAAAGCTAGGGCTGGTTCCCAAGCACAGAGCCAAGAATCCACACAGGGAGCCAATTAGAGCAAGGGGAGCGCGCTGAGGAAACCGCTGCCCACACACGCAGCTGGAGGGCCGAGCACAGCCCGAGGCTTCCGAGCCGGAGACCCTCACAGGGCAGGGCTTGCGCACATCGTTGGCACGCCTTCTCCTCCCCCGGTGAGGCAAACATGGTGAGTGGCAGAAAGCCTGTAGGTGCTGGATGCCTTCGCGTTTGGAAATGCCATCTGATAAGATGCTGATTATAGTCAAAGAATGCTGAAAGTGTCACAGAGAGGGAGAAAATGTCTATGAGATCAGGTTGCTGCCATCTTGCTACAGATGTGCTGTGAAGCACCGTATCCTGTGTGACAGAGCACAGACGGAAGACAGAAGGCTGCCTGGGCGTGCTCACCACGAGAACAAATTATAAGGATTAGTTGATGAGAATAAATAAAAGGAGATGGGCAGGCCAAATTTCTCATTAATTAGTAAAAGAGGAGTAGAGACCCATGATTTGGGCTGAACAGTGCATCAGTAGAAGGATTGTCTGACAGATTTGCTGGGATGCCAGAGGCAGACGAATCTAGTCTTGTAGCCGTCTGGTGGCAGGTGAGTGCTTCACCTTCAGTGGATTCTGGGCATGATGCCATGGTGCACACAGCCTCTGCATCCATGGAGTTATCCTCGAAGCCCAACCCTGGCTCCACCCCAACCCAGTGCCCTGCTCCACTAATCCCAGCCAACTGGAGAGATTTATGGGGCAGCTTTCTGGAGAGGAAGTGCTACAGAACCCTACTACTACAGCCCAGGGGCAGTCCTGATAGTCACACCGTGGCTGGAGACGAGCAAGCGAGGGAAGTTATGAGACACGAACCTTTCTTTCTCTGTCTGTCTGTCTCTCTCTCTCTCTCTCTCTTTCTTTCCCTGCCATTTTTCTCCTCACTCATTTTAGTGCCCTTAGTATGGGCTGTTTAGAAGAGCTTTCTGCCAAGTCCAAAATGTGCTGTTCAAAGTGGTAGTCACTTGCTACATTTGACTGTTCAGCACTAGAATCATGGCTAAGATGAGTGAGAAACTACATTTTTAACTTTACTTAAGTGAATTTACATTTAATAAGCACAGGTGGCTAGTGGCCACCCTGATGGACAGTTCAGAAGGATTAGAAAGTCATTGCTTTTCTTACTTTCTTACCCATTCCCTCTGATTTTTGAAAATGCAGCTAACTCCCTTTAATTAAATCAACCTGATTTCTCAATTCTACCTTCATTCCACTTTCTAGGCTGCACCTTAGAAACTCTTACCTTTGAGGGATCCCTTCAGTGGGCTGCAGTTGCTTCTCCTGACTCCTGACAGATCCCTGTGAATTAAGACACTTCAAGGCACTGGCAGTGGAGCCCACACTCCACAGTCCCAACTTCTTGGGTCTTCCTTGCAGCCCCCTGCTCGGTGAGCTCACACTGCCTTGCGCACGGCAGGCTGTCACACTGCTCCTTTCCTCTGGCCTCCTGTCCTTCCTCCCGTCTCATTGGTTAGTGTGTGTACTTCCCTGTGCACCGACGGCTCCTTTCTGTGGGGACTTGATGAAATTTGGGGTAATTTTTCTATTGGAATTTCCCCAGTAAACTGACAAAATTGCCAGTATCAATCAAAGTTTTTCTGAGATGATGATTTCCCTCTCTACTAAGGCACTGTAACTTTTATAATGTCATCCCTTAGGTCTGCGTTTCCACATTTATTTATAGTTAGGAACACAGAACACTTTTTTGAAAGATGAAAACAGTGATAAATTTTAATGACCTAGAATTTTTTAAGCTTAGTTAAAGTAACTGATCTAGCCAACATCATCACTGGGTACCCATAATAAGGGTTCGTATTTGCGAGAAAGCTTTTGGAATCTATATTTTATCTCATATATAAACCACATTTCATATGTTTTCAAGGATCTTTACCAGCCCTACCATTTTGTTTTAAAATATGTAAAAAATAAAAATAAATTTTAAAAATGGAGAAGAAATAGAGGTAAGTATATTAAGAATAATACAAATACTGTAAATTTTATTAGATTATGTCTTTATTTTTAGAAGTATTTGCTTAATTATGTGGGGACTAAGTCTCCCACAATGATAAAAACTTTATGATGTTTTAGTAGTATAATAAATGAAGTAAAGATGGAAAAATGTTAAAAGCTCAAGTCTACATGCTAGTGTATATTGTTCCGCTTTTCTTTTTGTTTCAAAACTTTCACAATAAAATAAAGACAATGGACTAAAGCAGGCGTTGCAAAATGATGGCCACAACCACATCTGGCTCACTGCCTGTCTTTTGTTTTGTTTTGTTTTTTAAAATTGGAACTCACCTGTACTCATTAGCTTGCAGGTTGTCTGTGGTTACTTTCACTCTGCAGGACCAAGCTGAATAGGGTGACAGAGACCGTGCTCTGCAAAGCTAAATTAATTCCTTACCCCGGCCTTGCCCACCCCAGCTTGGATGGATAAATGACAGACTGCGGCACAAACAGAACTCACGGGAAGGTGAGGTGACTTTAGGAATTTCCACAAGGTTGTTCTGAGGGATGTGGACAAAAGTTATGATGAGCAAAAACGACCAGCGATATTTATGCTGAGGACAGCAGTTTTTCAAACTTGTGCTTGAAATTTACATAGTTGCCTGACAAATCCAAGGAACCAGATCTTGAAGAGATAGATGGGCATTCCAAAACTGGAACTGTAGGCCTGGAAGAGCTGAAGAAATCAATCACTGAGGAAATGTCTTGAAAAATGAAGCTATGTTTTCAGTTTTATATTTTCAGAAAGACTTTGTAGTGATGAGTCAACAGCTGAATACTTCTTTCTTTTAAAGCAGACCAAGAAAAGCCTTAATTTTGTGTTTTAAGTAAATTCTAGACAGATCACTTGATAGCATGACATTTTTGTCTATTTGTGTAGAAGGAATGTTTGTGAGCACAGGAGTATCTCAGATATTTGAGAATCTTAGACTTTCATAACATGTAAGTCTTTATAATAAAGTAGGAGACACGAAATAAAATAAACTATTCTTGCTTGTACTTTCATGGACTAAAAAGCAATAACTAACTAAGCATCCATTCTCTACATGTTCTTCATTGTGCTAGGTGCTATCCAGTACCCAGAATACTCTGCCTCCAAGCTGCTTCCACCGTAGCCACAAATTAGTGAAACAGGTCTTCCGACTTTTTCCTGGAAGACCGAACTGTTCAGACTCCTCTGGATTAGCTCCTGCCCCCTGTGGTGTCCGAATTTCCGATGCCAACTCAGTCCCCCCTCCCCTTTCCACATTAATTCAGTTCTGCATATTTTTCGTTAGCTTATCGCATTTGTGCCTCGTGATCTGCTAGGTTCTGGGGTTCCGGACATGGACGCAGAGCCCTGGGGCAGGGGGATGAGAAAGAGATTCTTTTCAAAATGCCAAACAGAAGCGCATGTAAGATGCTTTGGGAGCCCCTAGCGAGTGCTGTGTGCCCCAGCTTCCGAGAAACCTTATCCTGCTCTATTCTGTGACTTTTCTGGAGGAGCAGAACTGACAGCTAAAATGCTTCCTTTCCGCCTTTCTTTGTAACTCACTCACCTCTTCATTTTGTGTTTTAAGTTTTTGTCCTCTTTTACCTCCATTTTGCCTTTGTCTCTGTCTCTGCTGGTGTTGACCATCTCTAGCCTTTGTTTAGCATGCACTGCTGAGCTGCCCTTGCAATGTACCTCCTGCAGCCAGCTTTCCACCTACTTGGTATTCCTTTTCCAGGATAGTTTCTGAAATGTTGTTTTCCTCATTCAACAGCTCCTCTTAAGAAAGTGCAGTAACTGTATGTCTCCTCCCAGTTCCAAATGTTTTAGTGTTATAATCCCTTGGTGATGAATTGATGTTTGCATGTTATTTACTGAATGCGGTGAAAACAAACACCATCACCTAACATAGTTGTAACAAATGTTACTATTGACTTGCTTTGTTTTTCTCTCTTCCTTCCCTTTTCCCTCTCTTCCTGTCCCCTCCTCCTTCTTTACTGGGAATTGAACCCAGGGTTTGCTTTTCTTTTTTTTTTTTCAACTGAGCTACATCAATAACCCATTTTTTCTTTTTTTCTTTTCAGGCAAGACCTTGCCAAGTGGTTAAACTAACCAGGCTGACCTCAAATTTGAGATCTTACTTCCTCAGCCTTCTGAAGCCTTGGGATTATAGGTGTGTGCCAGCATATCCACGTTGTCTTTTATGAGGAACCTGTTTTGACAGGGATGATGCCAGTATGTTCCAAGGTATCCAGTAGTAACTGAGGTTTGTTCAGGATACTCTCCATCTAGGACATGTATACAGTCCAGTAAACAGCCTACTCCACTATTTTCAGACATTGTTGTCGGCTGGGGTTCTAAGCATTTAATTCTACCAATATTTCTTGAGCCCGACTAGGATGTTGGAAGAGATAAAAATAGATAAAAGGATTTTGTGTCTTTGAGAAGGCCACAGTCTGCCTGGCTGTGAACCGGGCATGAGACTCGTGTCTGTTACACAGCATGCTGACATGCATATGGCATGGAAGCCCTCGGTGTTCTGTGAGCCCCACGAAGGGGAAATGCACCCGTACTGAGGGAACTAGAGCTCTTCGTGGATGGGAGATTTTGAGATTTTCAGGATGAAAAGTATTTCTAAATACTGTAGTATGTGTCTCCAGATAACTGAGACTTTTACTACTTGATCGCATCTTAAGTGTCTGATTCAAGAAGTGGAAAAAAGAGTAATGATGCTAATGAGCTGTCACATATATACGAGCTCCCTTCTTTAGAAAAGACAGCACCCAATAAATATAGAGGAAAGTAACAGTGGAAAACTTCAACGCTGTACCCAACCATATAATAACTGATTCAGGCAAAGATCATCAACAGGTGTTAATAGTGTCGAATGAAAATTTGTTGGGAAAACAGAACTTTGCCTGGAGTAAATGTATTACACTATTTTGTTGACTAATAAAACTCAGCACTCTCCATAATGTGGCAAACTGACAACAGACTCTTCTTTTCATAGTAAGGAAAACCGTAGAATGGTAATATTCTTTTCAAAATATTAATCTGAATATTCAAATAAGGAGGCAATTGGAAAAATGTATTTTGGGATATTCTACTAAAATAGTGTAGGGTGATTCGAAATGTCAAAGTTCAGGTACAGAAGACGAGTAGAGAATTGTATTAGGTTAAATGAGACTAAAGAGATACAAACCTGAGCACAATGTATGTTTGTAATTGGATCATAGTACGTTCTGTAACAACACAGAACAGCAGTCTCAGATATATTATAGAACAATTTTGACTTGAATCCTATATACTAGACAATATTACATTTACAATATTCATTGCTCTACATATTTTTAGCACTAGATGTGCACAAAATAAAAAAGTGGGAGTAGTGTTATAAATTATTGATAAAATAATGTTAAGGAAAAAATTTTTAAAGAGAAAATATGTAAATTATAATTCATGGTGAAGATACAATCCTAATGAATATTTCTGAATTAAATAAAATAGTAGTGTCTATTCAAAAAAAGAACATAAGAGGAACATATCTTTAGTCACTGGCATATTGCAAAAGCATAATTCTGAAAGCAAATGAATCCTAACAAAAGTGAAGAGGTATACAACAAGGAACTGAAGATATAATTGTATTGACTAATATAATTGCTGAAGACTGAAATAATATATTTACCTATGATTACAGAGCGCACATTAAAAGAATAAGTCATGACCAATTGGATTTTTTTGTGTGTGTGAAATGAAAGGTAGTTTAAATTTACCAAAATCTATTATAGTAGTTAACCACTGCAACAACTCATATTAAAAATAAATTAAGTAAATGTTTTAAAAGGCTGTATACTTCATCATTTGTTTGTTTTCTTTTTTGTTGGTGGTGCTGGAACTCAGAGCACTGAGCAAATTAGGCAAGCATCCTCCCCGTGAGCCTTAGCCTCAGTCTGTCCCAGTTTAAATGAAAGATTTAAACAAACTGAATGGTCATGAGTTTAATAGAAAGCTTTATTCCAGGCATGTGCCACCACTCCTGGCCTAAGGATTGGTAGGTCTTAACAAAATACCATAAAGGTGAAACATAAAAGTGAAGAATATATAATATTTATATGATATATAATATATATATATATATATATATATATATATATATATATATGGTAAGTAAGAGTTAGCAAAGAAACTTAAACTACGCAAATATTTTAAAGATTTTTTTCATGTGTAACAAAGATTTACTTTGTAATATGTAATGAGCCCTTGCAAATTTTTGAAGAGAGTTGATGATGCAAACAAAGATAAAAGATAAGCAAACCAAGTCCTCAGTGTGTACTGTAAGACCCTGAGTGGCCTCGCACTGCTCCAACTCTCCTGGCTTCTCTTGAGAAGATGGTCCCCTGGCCCCTAACACCTCCTGTTTTGCAGTTACTGTTGTTTCAGGTTTCTGTTTGTTTGTGCGATTATTTATTCTCCAATTCTATTGCTAGCCTATCATGTTCACAAGAATAGGAATAATGTTGTTTTGATGAAAACTGTATCCTGGATTCCTACCATATAATATTGCCCAATATGTGTTTTTGAATTAATAGATAAATGAATCAAAGCAAAATAGAGTTTTAAGAATGAAGACAGTATGTTTCAAACTTTGTTGAGAGATTTGGAAAGGTGAGAAGTACTAAGAAGTAGCCATCATGAATTTTGATGAATTTCAGAAGGGCCTTGAAGGACACGAAGATTGGTGTTGGCAAGAATACTCAAACATCTGAGTACACAGAGTATTCTTGTATTCTGGAAAGGGAAGGAAGTGAAGATGAAGTCTACTCAGTGTTTTATTCTAAAGAATTTCTGGACGAAATTCTATGAGTGCTCAATGAGGTAAAAAGAAAGATTTCTAGAAGTGCAATAAAATGTGGCTTCAAAATCTTCACATTAAACTTTACTTGTTTGAAGTGGAATGTGGAATGATGTCATAAGGTAGAGGAGTTGGCCCCAGGAGCAGGGGTTTAGGGTGGGATCATTTGTGGTGTAATCTCAGTATATATGTTCCCTGAAAGATAAATGTTCTTAATATTGAGTAACATGTCCCCTTTCCTCTGCTCGCTTAGCATGAGATTCAGTATGTGTGTAATAAATATTTTAATATAAATTGAATGAAAGTCTTATTTTCCAGAAATTCTGTCACTTTAGCTCTCATAGCATCTGTCTTGATTCTGGGTCTCACAGTTACCTTCGCATAAACTTTACATCATTATTACCACTTGTATGAAGCATGTGAAGTGTTTATACTTGTTAAAGCATCCATTTCTTTTTCACTGTGCCTCACTCAAGCAGAGGTATGTGTGTGTGTGTGTATTTTTTTTCCTACTGTTGGGTGACTTCAAAAAATTAAGTTGCAGCCAATGAGCATGAAATTAACTTTGGCAATTATGACAAAAGTTACAATAAGAAACCAAGGGACAGGTTTTAAAAACACGTTTCTGGTTGTTGGGAGGGTTTTTCAACTCAAGCAGCAACTGCAAACATCATCAAAATTCCACGATAACATCAGGTAGCTGCTATGAAATGCTGATGACTAACCTCTGGAAATGCACAGCCAAGCAGTCAAACTTGTATATTGTGAGTCACAGAACTGTAGACTTACAGTGAGTGTGAAGAACAGCCCCCAAAATCTACATACATCAGAGGAATTAATGGAGAACAAATAGAATGGGAACACCCAGTTCTATCAGGAATGTTGAGTTAAATAAACCTGAATAATTACTTGGACTAACTCATACTAATATAAATGATTAATTGCAAGATCTTGACGAATCTTTTATCATCAGAATAGTTACTTGCATACAGATGTATCAAATGTGATGGTAGTAAATATCCTGCTTAACAAATTATGTACAAAACTATTTTTGGAAATGTGCTTAAAGTGTGGATTCTGAAGTCATATATTACGTTATCATAACTGTATTTCTAGAGAAAGTACGTCAAGAGATTTTAAGTTCCCAGAGTGAATGGGAAGTACCTTTAGTTTGAAAACCTCTACCATAGAAGTGTGGTTAGGAAGATTCTATCCCTAAACTTGTTCCTCTGTATACCATAGCTCTTACACAAGCACAGCCAATTTGGAAGTATTCTTCATTTAATTTGCCATTTATGACAGTCTCAAGAATTCAAATGCTTTTGTTAATAAGAGAAAATTGCTTGTCTTAGAAAGAAATAAGATAAGCTTGGGAATCAGACAGCCACGGTCAAATCCTAGGTCTTCCACTGTGAGACTTTTGTCAAGTCAGCTAATGTCCATTAGCTTTAGGTTTTCTTATCTGTAAAATGGAGATGATAGCAGGTTTAATAGATAAGACAAGGCTAATGGGAAGTAAATGAGGGGAATGAAAAATCATGACCAGTTCCAGGTAACTTCTGGTAGTACAATCAAGATGAACTGAGACATGAGAAAGGAAGTGGTGAGATGGAAGAAAGGAAGATGTGGTTATGAATGGCCGTAGAGCCAGTGGGAGTCATTTGGAGCTGATGTTAGTTTTTCAAGTCCCAGAATGTCATCTCATGGCCTTTATTGTGTTAGAGTTATCCAAAGAGCTCCTCTGCTCTCACCTTGAGCAATCTTAGTCCCATTTAGCCCAAATTTCACTGTCTTAAGAATCTTGAAGAAATATGGACACTGTTTTGAGAACACAGATAGAAGAATGAGTCATGCTCATCACCATGTGGGTAAGAAAGGCTATTGTTGACATTTTGAACACCCTCAGTGGAGGATCCCAAGGGGTCAAAGACTTATACCACTGACATCAAAGCGGAAGGTATCAACAGCTATTTATGATGCACACACTGAGCTGGTGTGTGGATCTATAAATAGAAAAGTGGTATATGTGACCTAGAACAACCTATAGGGGAAATAGCATATAGGTAGGAAATGAACTGATTTCTGTATCTGACACAGAACTTTGTGTAACATTCTACAGGTGAAAGCCAAAAGAAAAAACACTAGCCTGCTTTAAAAGTGAGGTGAGTTTCAACAAAGGAGTTTTGACTGGGTCTGAGTTGGAAGGTGAAGTGCAGACGGTGCCAGTTACAGGGAGCCCCAGCCTGTAGAGCTGGAGGAGACAGGACAGGGCAGGTGCCTGTTGTTGAGGGAAGCTTGGCCGAGACAGGCCTTGCCTTTTTGTTCCAATGGAGGCACAGGTGAGCCTCCTTCTCCAGCTAGAGAGTGGGTTGCACAGGGCTCACAGGCCTGGTATGCCACATGGGCTGAGTCCTCTTCCCTCTGAGATTTCCTCACTGGGACACACCCTGGCAGGTGGCTGTGGAATTGCTAACACCAGCTTGCTAATACCAGCCTACATGAAGACTTCTTTCCCAAAGGTTGAGTGCTACTTTATTGGTGCTTGTACAACAGTTGATGCGTGTTGCTCATGTGTGGGGCATTTGAGGCTGATAAGATTTTCCTTCTCAGCACAAGTTGTCAATGAGAGTACTGATGGGAAAGTTTCATATCTATTTTACTTATACCACAATCCAGAACAATACTCTTAAATGCTAGAAATTCCCTTCAAGATGTTTCCTTAGCAACTTATTATTGTTGCTTATTTGTTGTAGTTCTTCTTTCTAGGATGTTCATAGCCTAGGTTTGGGTAAGAGGAGACTGT
Source organism: Petromus typicus (assembly GCA_004026965.1). Classification (NCBI taxonomy): domain Eukaryota; kingdom Metazoa; phylum Chordata; class Mammalia; order Rodentia; family Petromuridae; genus Petromus; species Petromus typicus. The sequence goes on along the minus strand of PVIR01005586.1, from coordinate 15,943 downwards.
GTGTTTGTAATTGGTGTGTGTTGGTGTGTTGTGTGTTGGGTAGCAGTTCTGCACAATGTATTGGAGTCTGCTTTTCTGACAGCTTTTTGCTTATTGTTCAGACTTTGAAACTTGCAAAAAATTCCATAGTACCAGATACCCTATTGTGAAATATCTATATCTTTCTTCCTAATGCTAGAGAGGCTGTTTGCCACTTGAGGAGGTCTTACTCTTAACGCTCTATTTGGGTCAAAGTTTCCACTTGCCAAAATCCTTGGGGAGAACAGTTTAGATTTGAAGGATCTCTTCCTTTAAAGAGAAGGCTTCTTTGCTGTGAGTTAAATGACAAAAGAAGGCCATATCCTACAGCTTGATATGATGTAAACACAAACTGAGAAGATATCACCTGCTCCTTAGATTCCAGCCAATACTCTCTATAATAATACTCACTGACCAACAGAGTGAATAGTCAATCAACCATATGGGAAAGAATCTTTACCAGCTGTTTCTCAGACAGAGGGTTATTATCTAGAATATATAAGGAGCTTAAAAAATCAGTCCACCCAAATTTAAATACTCAATTCAAAAATGGGCATCTGAAATGAACAAACACTTTTCAGAGGAAGAAGTAAAAGCAGCTAAGAAGTATATGAAGAAATACTCAAAATCACTGGTCATTTGAGAGATGCAGATGAAAACAACACTGAGATTTTGTCTTACTCCACAAAGAATGGCTGCTATCTCAGAATTAGCCAGCAACAAATGTTGGTGAGGCTGCAGAGAAAAATGAATACTTCTCCACTGTTGGTGGGACTGTAGACTTGTACAACCCCTGTGGAAATCATTGTGGAGATTCTTCAAAACCTAGGATTAGAGGTCCCATTTGACCTAGCCATTCCTCTGCTAGGTATATATCCAAAATAATGAAAAGATTTATGTCACAATAACATACATGCACCCAAGTTTATAGCAGCTCAGTTTGTAATAGCTAAATCATGGAAACAACCAAAATGTTCATCAACTGGAGACTAGATAAAGATGTGGCTATTTTATAGAATGGAGTATTACTCTGCCATAAAAATGTTAAGATTGAGTCATTTACATTCAAATAGATGTACCTTCAAGATATCCTCATAAGTGAAATAAATAGGTCACAGATGTGTAGATATTGTACCTTTTTTCTGGTATGAGAAAATGAATATGTAAATGAGTTCTTGTATATATAGTAGATATTGTGAAATAGAAAATATTTAAAGGGAAATAAGGTGTAGGGGTAAATAATGAGGGGTAAAATAATGTGATGGCAATTCAAAAAAAGGAAACAAAGCTTATGTATACAGAGGGTGGGGATTTGTAAGGTTGGCAGGGGAATGGGAAAAAATGAGAATTAAGTTGTGTTATATACTGATAAAATTCTCAATGTTGAATGCCATCATGATGTGTATATATATATATATATATATATATATATATATAAAACCAATAAATATTTGAAAAGAAAAGAATACTCACTGCTTATTAAAACAGAAAAATAGATCCTAAGTGAGGGGTTTAACCATTTATTTGTACATATGATAGTCACAGATTGAGTTCTTATTAAATGTAAGATGCTGTGCTCTATGAGGGGACCCAAGATATCCTTAAAGAAATCACAGTCTGGAGAATGTGATGTTTTGTGGAGAAAAATGAAAGCATTGTTTATTTTTATATTTGCATTCTTTATTAGATAAGAGAAAGTCAGATTTTAATCCCGAAGCTCCATAGGCTAAAATTATTGTGTGGAGCCAAAACCTTGTGATACCTTATGTTTTTTGTTACTGACCAAATAATTGATAAATCCAAATTTGTATATCTTTCATTCATTCCTTAGAGAAAAAGAATTTAGCAACACTTCCAAATAGTCAAACTTACAAGTATTCACAAAAGTGTGCTGTTTACAAAACATAATAAAGAAAATTATAAATTAAGTTAATTACAACCTAGCCATTAAATATTTTTTGACAGACATTAATAGGAGTATTATAATCTAATAAAAACATAAGTATAAACTATATAATATTTAAAAGGGGAATTTCCTTCTCTAAAAACAGGAACCACTTGAGAGCTACTGAGCATTTAACCTATGAACATGGAAAGCTGGAAGATGGTTTTTAAATCTGACAGTAAATTTATCTATATGGTTTTTGATATTCTAAAAATATTTTCTGAGTACTTATAAGTACAGGCTTTACTTAGTAAATACTTTTTGAAAACTTGATAAGTAGTTGCAAAATTGACTTCTAAAAAGTATAATGTGGACAATGAGTCTGTGTCTCTCCCACTTTTAACAAAGTTTTGATGTTTCAAATAAAATGCTATTGAGTGTGAAGTATGATTAGGCAGGAGTGAGGGAAAATGGATGTAGGACAAATGGCTTTTTAATTTCAAAAATTGGAAAGAAACTGAGATACCCTCAAATCTTCCTGATCTGATGTTTCAGTTACTCTCGTCTATCACAAATTTGATTGGAAATTGCTAAAATAATTCCAATTTTAAAGGTAAAGAACTGATAAATATGTTGAGATAATCCTTAATAGCATTGATTTGCCTTATATATCTGTCAATGTAAGTTTTGAAGGTGAAAAATAAAATCACACAGAAGTCCTGGTGATGTGACCATCTTCCAAAACATTTGGCTACAGCAGAGGAGGCAGATGAAAAGATTTTCTAATTTAATGAAAGTAATTATACTCCTCAGATCCTAAACTTAAAGTGTCATGTACGTCATGCTAAATGTTCACATCTTTTGTACTTGTTACAAAGTGAATTGGTCCCCATGTTTTACGAGATTTCTGTAAAGAATGTTATCCACAGTTTCCTTCACTGTCTCTGAGTTTCAGGAAGTGGTGGCCCTTAAAAGGTGACAACAGTTTTCCACGTTTTCTAAAACAGCACATGCTTTAACGTTCTTTAGCGTTTCATGTCTAGAACCTGCAAGAACTTAAGAGCAATGTGGAAACTTCTAGTGTGTGAGAGTCTTATCTGTCTCCTTCTCAACTTCACTTAATGGTCTCCTGCTTTCCAGGAGCTCTTCACACATGACGGAAGTCCCACCCACACTCGGTAAACTGTGAGCACAGTGTGAGCCAGGGGTTCCAGGTCTCCACGTAGAAGCTGTATTGCACTGAAGTGGTGCTGCAGTCTCCAAGTTCTTGAATTTGGGGTGAATATTTAACATAAATATTAGCCCTTAATTTCAACATAAATTGTGAAATTAAGAAAGTACTAGAAGCTGAATGGACTTTCTTTTACTGCCTGACTACATACAGTGATAGCTCCCAGATGTGATCATCAGCCCAAAAGTTACCTCACTCTGGGCTTATGATGCATGTACTTGTTGAATTGAAATAAAACTTGTGCAACTCAGGAAGGATTTGCCTACTGTTCTGTGTTTGCTGTAATCTTATTATCCTACCAGCTACCACACTCACTTTATACCAGTATTACTGTTATTTTGCTAAATTAATAGGTCTAGTTAATGGATGGTCTCAGTAAGAACTTGTTAGACTTGTTTTATTTTTCTGAGTGGGTGTTCCCTATATATGTAATTTCACATTGTACTTGTTACTTTTCCATACCAACTTATGTTACTTGCATAGAACTTAGTTTTGAAGACAAAGCATTTGAAATATGATGACACAGATACCCTGAGAATAAATTAAAACTATCACAGTATTTATGGTGTTGGCAATATTCAAGAAAGCCGTGGTTAATTTTTTAAAAGTCTTAACCACTGTTCATTTTAAAGTGTTGTACTTTGGACAGAATTACCATAACTCTGAGCATCAGTGTTTTCTCCCAGAGGATGCAAATTCTATGTTAGACAAAATGAGACAGTGCCTCGTTCTAACACTGAAATGCCAGGAAAGAAATATTTCTGTGATTATTTCTTCTAAATTTAAGAGGAAGGGAACCTTGAGATTGTGTTAAGAAAAGTTGCACTTTGTTCTTAATTAAATGTATTAATCTGATCATTTGGGGAATGATAAGCCTTTGTATCCTATAGGTTATCAAACTGTCACTTATAGAACCCTCAGTAAGTACAGTACAAATGTATTCCATGTAACTGTAGAGGAAAGAAATCTCAGGTTTGAGTAGAACTGTGGTTTTTATTCAGGGCCACTTCTTTTTATTTTTTTAAAATTCAAATCTTGATTGGTACATTATATATGCGCATCATCATCACATTCAACATTGGGAATTTTACTAGTATATAACACAACAAAAGACTCAGGGGATGTGAGATAAAAACATGACTTGCTCAAAGTCAACTCAGGTCTTCTGACCCCTTCAATCCTTTCTTCCACATCACAGCAGGATTTCATAACCTGTTTTGATTAGAAGGGAAAAATTACAATGCAAATGCAGGATTGAAACTGCTATAACGTAACTTGATGTTAAACTGATAAAGGAATACCCCAAGCATTCCTATGGGGAACCAAAAGATTACAGTGCTTTACAGGTATAAAGAATGGAAACTTGGGGGGCCGGGGAGTTAGCTCAGTGGTTCCGGCGCCTGTCTTGCAAGCGCAAGGGCCCGGGTTCGATTCCCCGGTAACCACATAACAATACTGGGCGTGGAGACCCACACCCAGCTGCAACCACATACCACAGTGCCGGGCGTGGTGGCTCACGCCTGTCATCCCAGCACTCGGGAGGCAGAGGCAGGAGGATTGTGATGTGAGTTTGAGGCTGAGCTCAGGGCCAGCCTGAACCACAAAAAAGCGAGACCCTGTCTCAAAAGACCCTGTCTCAAAAAACCTAAAAAAAAAAAAAAAAAGAATGGAAACTTCAGCAATAATCAAAATATCAGACTAATAACTGAAATGCAAGAAATGCAAATATACATAAGGTTTGTTGTTTTTGCTGTTAAGAGCAAAAATTGATCTTTATTCAGTTTGCCAATACTCTTGATTTTAAGATGGCCTGGAATAACAGATTGTAATTATTTTGTGGGATTTTAACAATTGCTACTCAAATCTTAGATATAGTAGAATATTAGTTTGAATCTACTAATCTATTTATAGTATTGATCTGTGCAAAGATCTAGACTAAAATTTACTAAAAGTAGTTAAATACAAGTATATTATCATCAGCAATGCGTTAAGATATTTACATCACTCCAAAATTAGAAAAAAAAAGTTCTGTTTGATTGTTTCCTGTAAATCTCACCTGGAAGGAAGTGAGATTGTAAAGAAAATGGATGGAGCCAGAATTACTTTGATTATAAAAATGTATGAAAACCTTTAAATTACCTATACATAGCAATATGCCTCATTTTGTGACTATAGCCCTATGTATCAAGTTGTACTTTTTTTTTTTTTTTTTTTTTTGCAGTACCAGAGACCAAACTTAGGACCTTGTTCTTGCTAGGGAGGCACAGCACCACTGAGCTGCAACCCCTGCCCAAGCTATACGTATCTTATCTGGGGGGAGTCATTGAATGTGCCTGTCTGGGTTCAAACCCTGTCCAGCCATTTCTTACCTGTGTAACTCACAAAAGTGATTTAAGCTCTATGAAGCTAAGTTTCTTATTGGTAAACAGGGTTAATAACAGTGCTTACCTCATAGTTAAGAGATTTCTATCATTTAGTCTATATGCGAGGAATACAGTTAAGACAATAAATGTTAGCTATTATTAGATCATAGAAATATACATAATGTAATAAAGGGCATATATAATATAAATTTAATTGTATTTTTTAAGTGTATGATTGAAGTAACAGGGATTGTATTTGTGTCAAATAGTTGATAGATCTTGTTCTTTCCTGCGGTTTATCGAATTAATTCATATTTTCTCCAGGGCATGTCTATCTGCACTAGATCAAAGTGTGAAAAACACTTCTTATGAAGAGTTGTGGTAAAAATCAACAACAAAAAGCTGATTGGAATTGACAGTCAAAGCTGTGGGTTCCTCCCCGAGGCTCTCCAGAATTCTGAGGCTGCCTTAGGTTTTCTCCTCCTCTAGTGAACTGTGAGTCGCCAGACTAGCGCCAGGGGTGGGGAATGAAGATAAAGGTGTGACTATCTCAGGGTGGAGACCAGACTGGGGCAGAGGCGGTGGGTGGAGATGCACGGCAGGGTGGAGCTGCCAAAGGCCCAGGACAAGCTGCAGCCTGTGCTCAGGTGCTGGGCTGAGCTGGGCAGGGGCTGCTGAGACTCTGCTGAGTGTAGGCACATTCGGTCCTTGGAAGAATGGAGCGCAGGCTGAGGGGAGGGAGAAAAGAATGTCTAAGTATACTAAAATTTGCATGGAGCAAGAAACAGTTCTGAAGAGTAACACTGAAAAAAACTTGGTAGGGAAAAGATTGGGGGGTAGGTCGGGCATGGGGAACTGGCTGAAGAGATCGAGGCAAAGAGCTGAACAAAAGAAAGTAGATACCAATTCAACAAAATTTGGCCACACCAGACCGCTTATGACTCACAATGGTATTTTAGACAGTCGTCTTCAAGTCAGTTAAGAGCTCAATTCTATAATGACAAAGTGCCATTGCTATTCACAATCTGTCCTGAATCAGGTGTATGGGAATTAAAAATTGTCACAGCAATAAGAAAGTATGATTTGGTTTCTGCACATGAGCGTTGATGAGCTTTCATCTAATTGTAATGCTCTTAATGAACTAAAGAAGAATAACGGTGGGATTTTTCAGGGAGATCTATTTAGGGACTTCTCTAAGGAGAGGTTGAATCACTCTAAAAACTAGCCAACCACGATAATCATCTACTTAAAAAACTGGAGAGAGTAGTGGACAGGCTGGGGGAGAAATCGATGGATTAGTAGCTGTGATTCTTTTAATTTTAGCCTAACTTTTACCAGAAAAGAGCTCCATCAGATCACTCAGAAGCCAGGCTGGCAGTCCTTTCTCTCCACAGGGTGTCTGAGGACTTTCTCTCAGGGCTCCTGTGCAGATCTGGGCAGAGCCAGGGGTAGTAGTGCCTTTCGCCAGGCAGCACTTTTGGTTTCTCTGGGAGAAATGGATCCAGGATACAGCCACCTGGGTTGGCTCTCCTTTTATTATGGTGAATTATCAGATCGATAATGCATTATAATATTTTTCAAAAATGAAGGCTTTTGAACTATTGTCTACTTAATCTAGGCTTGGGCAGCTTGGGACGAGCTCTGGCTACACCCAACGCATGGCTGACAACTCTTCAGTCTCCTAGAGCCACTGAGCTCAGCGTTGCCTGTCCGTCTTTCCTTACCATGAGCCTCTGTCTGGCGTCACAACCTCACATTTCTTATTTAACCTTTGGTAAATGATTTACTTGATTCTAAAAGAGAAGGTTAAGGCTGCCTAGGGAAATTAAATAAAATAATATTGATTCTTTCATTTTAGAGGTTCTAAGTATTTTTCTCAGAGTTCTTTACATATTTAGTAATTACAATGAATAAATGCAGAATTAAACAAAACATGTTCTTTCCTGTGAATACTCTAAAAATGCAAACTCTGTTTACTTGCAGGAAACATGAGTCTGAGTGCAGGGAGGGCTCTTTTATCCAGTTTCGCTGTGTGTCTCTGGGTGTAGAGCATGGGCTGGCCAGAAATGGAATATGCATGAGAGACCGATGGAGACCTGGGACAGAAGCCTATTGGGACAAAGAGTCAGGAAAATTTGGCCTGGAAAATAAAAATGTGGTTGGAGAAGTGAAAAAGCTATCACAGATATATCATTTTGATCATCATAAAGACTTATCTCTTGATCAGTTTGTCAAGTGTCTAATTCAGAGGAAAAGGAGGTGCTAATTGTGAAGTTCAATTGATAGTTTCACTAAAACCAACCAACAGTGATTACTGGCTGCACCAACACATGATTTTCAAAAGAAAAAAAAAATCTTTCAGTTCTTTGCATAACCCATAGCAGTTTTTGCCTGTGGAGAATTTCAGACACCTCTAGGACTGCAGAAGGAGATGGTGGTACATGATTGAAGATAATAATATTATACTATAAAGAGAGCTCATATTTACATTGTGAATTTTCCAGAAAAAATTTCACCAAGGAGGGCAGAGAAGAAACAAAGTTGTGGGTGCATGCATGAGACAGGCTAAAGAAATTGTGATTTTTTTTCAGGATAAATTTTTGGGGACAGGCAGTCTTGTACCTTGGAAACAAGAGCCAGCCACACCAAAGATTCATATGCAAGAAGACTCAGACTTTTTCCTCTGCTAAGTTATTTAATTTAATGACATCAGAAATGTGTTTTGTAGGTCAAAAAGTACCGTGCGCATGTCTTCTGTAAGGAGCTATATGGGAAGGAAGGCCGAGAAGACAACTCTGCAAGTAACTGCAGGATCCCTAGGGAACAGAGACTGAAGCTGGAGGCCTCGAGGAAACATCCAATTTGTATTATCTTTGTACTGAGCAACATAAATTGAGAGTAACAACTGTGTTTCTCAGTCAGTAGTCTGGTGTCCAAGATGCACATTAGATAATTTTTTTTCCCTTTGCAATTTTCTCGACTCTCTGGGAAGCACTAGTGTTCCTTTACCTGTTTTTATCATAACACTTGGTGCATCCTGCTACAAGGTTACTGTTAAGTTGATTGCTTCAGTCAGATTTGTGGGGCTGGGGATCCAAACCCACTTGAACTGCACTCAGTCTAGACTGTACTCATGCATGTTTCCTAGTTACCGACTCATGCAGAGGGTTAACCTCTAATTGGTCACAGCGAGGGCTGAGTACTCAATGCTGGAGTGAGTAAAGGAGAAGACAGAGGTAATTCAAAGGTCAGTACAGCCTAAACTGTTACCTAAAATTTTTTGTTAATTGTTTTTTAATAACATTTTGTTTTAGGGTTCAGTTGATTCGATAAAGATATCTGAGTAAGCATTTGATTTCAAGTAGGAATGAACTTAAAAAAAGAACAATTTTTTTTTTGTTCTGTCTTTTAACTGCAAATCCTTAAGGAGTAGTTTATTGAGAGTAGGTTCTTGGCTGAATGCCTAACTAAAGAGTATATTTATTTTCTAAGAGAATATATTTATCACTTCTTTTTAAAGCTGATTTTATTAGTCCATTTTGTACATATGATTACATTCAATATTTATAATTTATACGTGTATATGACACTTCTTAATTTTCTTTTCTTTTTATTTTCAGTACAGGGGGATTGAACTCTGGCCCTTGTGCTTCCAAGGTAGGTGTGGTACCGCTTGAGCCAAATCCCTGGGCCCAGCAGAGTCTACTCTGCATACATGGTGAAACAGGAATTTATGTTTTTGGTGGTGTGGGGGATTGAACTGGCAGGCAGGCACTGGAACCACTGACCTAAATCCCCAGCCCCTTTGTGCTTTTTCTGTGGTATGAGGGATTGGTAATACATAAGGAAATGGGAAATTTCTTTTGGATTGTAACTTCATCAGGAAAGTAAATTGAATAGCAATCATTTGCTGTCTCCATTTTTGTCTTTCTCCCATTAAATTTCCATATAACATTTCAACTGAACGTGTATTTATTGTCACACACACATGTACACACTCACATATATGTGTGTATGGAATGGTAAAAATGAAGAAATCAAAGTGAAGAATCTTCTAAAATTTCATATACTTATAAATGTAAAAGAAATTCATATTACAAATCTATACAACTATAAAATATAAACATGGACAATGCATGTGAGTATACAAAGTATAACAAATATAAGATGCCCTTTGTCACTTGAAAGAGCAAGTTTTGGACAATTACAAGAAGTGGAAGCAAAGAATCTTGCAGCCTTATGGCAAGGGACTCTGCTATCATTAGACTGAGTCCTGTTCTCTTATTCTCTGTGAAAAGCAGTTAGGATAGATGACTGACTTGTCATCCAAAACTTTGAGGTATTCTGTCAAGTGTTCAACACATTTTCCAATAGAATTTTTCCAGAAAGAATTTATTCTCAAGAGATGAGGTAGGGCTAGATACTTAACTTGCTAAAAATGTTTAAATAATAAATGTTATCTGAATTTCCCAATGACACTGTTACGTTTAACCAGAGTTAAAATTGTAGAGACCAAGTTCTGTGAGAAAAGAATACTCGTGCTCTTTATAAACTACCTTATTGTCAGCATTCAAGCCAGAATTGGCATAAAATAAATAATAAACGTTAGTTGAATGAATGAAGCAGTGTAGCTGGCACTCAAGTTAAATATGCATGATTTTCAAGTCCTTGTGAGTTCTGGGATGCCCTACTGACTCCAGGCTCTGTCTAGAATAGAGATGAGTCTGAGAGAAAAAAAAAGATTCTCTAGCTGCTCTCTCTCTGAGAAGATGTCTTGTGGAATCTTAGTAAGGAAGACTAACACGAGACACCTCATCCTCCAAAACACTGTGTACAAGGAAGAACAATAGTGATGAAAATGAAGAAAAAGCCTTTGATCATCTGCTATCCCTACATCTACCTGTCCACCAAATCATAAAACATTTTTTTAAACTCTTGATATATGATGATATTTGTGTGGGACCAATGTAAAAGTCATATTTTACCTAACACTAAATTTTATAGCTCTTATTACCTATAAAATGTGTTCATGGCAGAGGATTTAGCTCAGTGGTTCTGGTGCCTGTCTTGCAAGCGCAAGGACCCGGGTTCAATCCCCAGTTAACCACATACAATACCGGGTGTGGAGACTCACACCGAGCAGCAATCAGTACCACATACCACAATGCCAGGCGTGGTAGCTCATGCTTGTAATCCCAGCACTTGGGAGGCAGAGGCAGGAGGATTGCTGTGATGTGAGTTTGAGGCTGAGCTCAGGGCCAGCCTGAACTACAAAGTGAGACCCTGTCTCAAAAAAAAAAAAAAAAAAAAAAAATCTGCTCATATCCAGTTTCTTTGAGACAACTGGATTATCATCATGTTCAAGCAACATCAAGTCCCTCATTACTCTTCCAGGTAATCCAACTGGTGTTATCTATAAAAGAAGGCAAAAAAAAAGATAAGGAAAAGAAAAATGTCACTTGTCTTTTCTGAGTCATATACTCAAAGAATGAAAAATGGTATATGAAGCCATTGGATAATGATTCAAGTTTTTATTGTATATAAAAGCTTACAGCTTCATAATATAGTACAAAGTCTACAGAGGGGTCAAAGAGACATCAAACCAGTGAACAAATAATGTGTCATTCATATCATACATTTACCAGAGGCCAGACATATTTGTGATTGAAGAAAAACTAAAGATTCTTGTTTCTTCTATAAAAAGTTGTGTTTAAATTTTGCAATAATACTAGAAATCAAACAGCAATTTCATGCTAAATATTGAAGAAGTGAAAATTTTGTCATTGATATTCTACTGTCACACTGTACAAACTTTGTTGATGTTTTAAATTCTAGTCAAATATATAACATATAATACAAAGGTTGTAGATTGTTCAGAAGAGGCTCATACAAAATTATTCATGTCAGACTGTAGACATAAATAAATATAAACTATGTTTATTCAATCTTAGAACATTAAAGCCTAAAACATTATTTTCATGTCTATACATTCAGCAAACATTTATAAATTTGTGGGAAAGGGATCATTTTAAATGTTTGTGATGTAAGAAAAATAGTCCCAAAGCCCTTTGTTACTGAAGCTGACAGGTTAGTAAAAGGAGATAGGCAAGAAGCAATATTTTAGATGTGAATGTGTAATGAAATGTTAAGTACTATGGCAAAAATCAGAATGAGAGAGGAGAATCAGAGAGGGTGGTGATCTGCTGTATTTAGGATGATCAGGACAGTCCTTCGGGAGCAGATGATGTATTTAAGGTATTGTTTTATTATCTCAGTTTATTAGTACATGTGTGTAGTGCACAATGTTTACATTCTTAAGAGGGTGGTACACGTATACAACATATCCTACCTCCTTTTTTCATGCCCTTCCCTTCCTTCTTTCATCTGTCCTGTGATCTTCCATCTCCTCCTCCTTTCTTTTTCCTCTTCTAGTAGGTATTCGAAGATGATTTTTTTTAGCACAAATTTTGAAGAGAAAAAGGATTATCCATGAAGATATCAGATACCACAGACATAAAGATCTCCACTGGGAATAACATCCAACACAAATATCTTTTTTAAAAAAATTGAGTTTATTCAATAAAGGGGAAATAAAATAAATAAATAAATAAATAAAATGTATTGGTAGATTTTTAAGTATACATTATGATTACATTCAACATTGAGAATTTATATCTGAATATGACATATCTAGATTCTTATTTTTTCTAATTCCCCTGCCTTCTGTACAACCCCTCTTCCCCATATACATAAGCTTTGTTTTCACTTTTTCCTTTTTTACCTTCAAATTTTTTCTTTCCCTTTGCTTTTCCCTGTCCCCCTCCCCAGTTCCTCTTCCCCTTTGAAGATTTTCTTTCTATTTCACATACACATTCCAACATAAATGTCTTGTACCAGAAATATCTCAAATGGAGTGTAGGAAAGACATCATGTCAGAAAACTAAACGGAAGGCAAATGACCTGGAGCTTTGTGATATAACATGAAATCTGGTTTCTATATTGAGTATAATAAAATGGAGCTGGTTTTGAAGACACGACGTGGTTTAGCTTCCAGTTTTCAATAGATCTCTCTGAGCAATGTGGAAATACTCTAGAGATTAGAAAAAATAACAGAGGCTATCAAAATAATCCAGTTGCAAGATTTCAGTTACCAGTATTAGGACTGTAAAACAGAAGCAGACAGGTGTTATCCTGGATAAATTTGGGGGGTAGAACCAAGAGGATTTGCAGAGAGATTGGATGTGGGAAGTGAAAGAAAGAGAGGAGTCAAAGAGCAAGACTTTTGGTCTAGATGACCGGAAGAACAGAGTCACAATTACGGCAGTGGGGAAACTATGGGTCTGCGGTTGAGGGAGGAATGAGTGCCGAAGTGGAAATTCACTGAAAATTAGATGGAAACTTCAGTTCCATAGGGTGGTCAGATGTTCAGCAAGGAGCTGGATCAGTGGATCTAAAGATCAGAAAATGGGTCTGCGTGTGGAAATTTGGTAGCCATTTGTTTTCAGGCCATGAAAGAAGAGGATGTAGGAAAGAGAAACAAGGGCTGAAACCTGCAGAATTTCCCAAACTGGAGCTCAGCAAAGAAGCAGAGACAGCAATGGAATTCATACAGCAATTCTTAAAGTGGAATTCATAAGGGAATTCATAAAGTGTGAGTAGAAAGAAGGGAAAATGGGGAGCACTCAAGGGAAACAAGAGCTTCAAAACCAGTCAGCTCAGTGCCTTGATTAATGATATCGAATGACTTCCTACTCTAAGAAAAGTCAGAAATTGAGCATGAGTTAGGTCTGCTTCCTGAGAAACTGCAAGAGGAAGCCTGACTGAAATTGGTTTAACAGAAAATGAGAAGAGAGAAATGAGTTTGCACAATTGCCAGAAAGGTGGCTAGAACTAAAATATAAGAGGGAAATTCAGAGATGGTAACAGATCTTTTTTATATACTTAAAATTTAGGGCAAGAGAAATGGAAGTACGTCTGTATACTGATAGGAAAAAACCTGGGAAAAAGGAAACTATCTAAAAAAGCTGGCCCTTTTGTGGGTCCCCTGAGGACTGCATTGGAGGGAATGCGCTGATCATATTAAGAGGATCAAGATTTAAAAAAAAAAAAAAAAGCTTTCTTACTGTGGCGCAGTTACGAGCAGAACGTACTATCAGAAGGAGTTACTGGAAGGTACCTCTGACGTTTAAGAACACTAATGGGAATCGTAATGCATCTGTTGGTCACGGCATATTTCTAGCACTGGAGCTTTTCAGGGATTCGTTAGAACAGACCCTAGAGAGCAAAGTGTGGACCCTAGAGCCAGGCTGACTGGGGTCCACCTTTGTCTCAGCACTAGCTGTGTGGCCTTGGGCAGGTCACTGAAACTTTCTCTAAGGCTGCATATCTTTTGGATGGGATGACAACAATCAGCACCTTGTATGTGAATTATGAGAATTAGATGAGCTAATACAATTTTTAAAACGTCTTATACACAACAAGTGGGGCCTACAGCTATGGATCAGCTATTAATAGTCTAATGTTGCATGTGCACATTCAACGGAGGTAAGATTAGAGCCTCAAGACTTCACGGAAGAGCGCTCGTTTGAACTTAAGTTGTACAAGACAGTGGTGGTGAGCCCATGGCACATGTGGCGCAGAGCCCACTCTGTCACCAAGCGAGCCCAGTTGTGCCAGCATTGCCTTGTTGCTTTTGCTAAGCTAAAATCTCAGCATTCCGGTTTAGTTCCGGGGTTGACACTTTGCTGTTAGTAAGCGGATTTGGGGCTGTGGTTTGGACACGGTCTCTAAAGGGTTCACTGTTGCTCTTATAAGGGGTTCTACAATCTTCACAGAAGCTGTGTTTGACTGGACTTCACAGGGTGACTCAGACTTGCCCGGATGGAGTAAATCCGGGAAGAGCCCGAGAAGCGCAGGCTGCGATCTGAGCATGCGTGGTGTACTTGGGAACGGGGTGTCAAAGGTCAGGCCGCCTGCGGTGGAGTTTGCGCTTGCTTTTGTGAACAGGGGCCATTGCCTTGTTAAAACATGAGGTAGCTCAGAGAGCTATAAACAAGGGTCGCCAGGGCGGGGCCCGGGCCTCACGTACCCAGTGTCTTTAACTCTAAACTGTCATGTTTCCCTTGTTCCTGGCATCGCCGGCCGCCCAACTCCATTTTTTATTCTTAGTTCCGTCACTCCTTTCCATTGACTTCAACTTCTCGCTTTTAACACCCCGACCTGGCCGTTCTGGGAATCGAACCCAAGGGCTTTTGTGCTATACCCTCTCAGGTATCTATCGTCTGTCTGTCTGAGAGAAGATCTTTCTAGGCCCCTAAGTGGCTCAGGCTGGGCTCAGATTTGTAACGCTAAGACTACAGCTGAGGCCACCGAACCTGGCACTGCCTTAGACACTCTTTACCTGTGCATCTAACGTTTATCCTCAGAACCAGCCTGGCCCGAGCCCTGGAATCCTGTGGCTTCTCCAGGTTAGCTGCACGTGCTCCTCTGCCTGCAGTGCTCTCTGAACTCTCCGGCAGAGCATTGGTCTTGCTATATTTTCTTTGATTTTTAATCTACAAAATAAAACCAAATAAACCACGAAACAAAGAAGCCCTTTAAACTCGGTGAGTTCATAATAAGCTCTTATAAATACTGAAAGTGAATAAATCAATAAGCTGTTTTTAACCCTTTAGGATAAAAGTTACCAGAGAATCAAAAGAGGTGCTGAAAGTTGACAAATGAGTTCCTGGAACTCTTTTTCAGAATTCTCTGCAAAAGGTAATAATGGGAAATCACGTGATACTTCCTGGATCCATTAGCATACATTTTAAACTTTGAGGGTTTTTAAAAAAAGGATCTAAAAACTTAAAATAGTAAAGACTCGAACTAGGATCTAAATATGTATTTCTAAATGCTAAATTGAATGGAACGCTCAACTACTAACATTAATATTTGCATGAGAAGATTTCTGATAGACATAAAATCCAGTTCTGAACTCTGTATGCATCTGGAGGTGTTGCTGTTGTTCCTTGGGGACATTCAGCTCCCTGGAAACCAAGGCAACATGAGGCTTTTCAAACACTCTCGGTCCACATCCCCATCCCTGCCTTGGCTTTTGTCAATGCCTGGCAGGAAATATCTCCCATGCTCTGCCCATCATGGTGCTACCTGTACCTGCTCAGGCACAGATGCTCCTCCCTCCCACAGACTCTGGGCATATTGGTATAATAGAAGTAATGAACACGAAACCTTTCTAACTCCATCCTCATTCCGATGTGAATTCTGTAAGTTAATTGTTTAGTATATGTTCTACTCACCTGCTCTTTTACACTCACACACATTCTCTAGTGTAAGCTTCTAGAAGAAAATGATAGGGTCCACTCACCTTTCACAGAGCCTTTTCCATTGTAAGCTAAGTGTTCAAAGAAAGAAGAAAATAATTTTGGACAGAAAATGCATGAAAAG
>PVIR01005585.1:0-71632 GCA_004026965.1 Petromus typicus | reverse complement strand
GCATGGAGACTCACACCCAGTCGCAATCGTATCACATACTACAGTGCCAGGCCTGGTGGCTCAGGCCTGTAATCCCAGCATTTGGGAGGCAGAGGCAGGAGGATTGCTGTGATGTGAGTTGGAGGCTAAGCTCAGGGCCAGCATGAACTACAAAGCGAGACCCCGTCTCAAAAATAAATAAATAAATAAATAAATAAATAAATAAATTTCCAGCCCTCCAGCACTATTTATTAAAGAGGCTGTCTTTTTCCAGTGAAGACATTTGGCACCTTTGTCAAAGATCAGGTGGCTGGGCTAAGGATGTATCTCAGTAGTGCTGCACCTGCCTGGCGGGTGCAAAGTCCTGAGTTCAATTCCTGGTACCACAAGAAAACCAGATAAAATGGCCTAGTATGTCTGGAGTTGTTTCTGCACCTTCTACTCTGTTCCCAGCATTGTAGTATGTGGTTATGGGGATCAAACTCAGGAACTTGCACTTGCAAGGCAGGCACCAGAACCACTGAACTAAATCCCCAACCTCAACTCTGATTCTTATAATTTCTTTATGCAAGTTTTTGGCTTGACTTGCTCTTCTTTTTCTAGAAGCTTAAGGGTCAACATTAGATTAATTGTGCTCATTCTGGTTTGTTTTTTAAAATCTGTTTATTTGATTAATTGGGTTTTTTTGAGACAAGGTCTCACTATGTAGTTCAGGCCAGCCTTGGATTTACTATGTAGCCAGGCTGACCTTGAAGTTGTGACCCTCCTGCCTCAGGCTCCCAAGTACTGGGACTATAGGCATGCCTCACCATGTCCAGCTCACTCGGTTTTTCTGATATTGGAATTTGCTGCTATAAATTTCCCTCATAGGACTGCATTCAATGCATCCTATAAGTTCTAGTATATTGTACTGGCATTATTATTTTTAATTTCATCTGTGACCCATTGGTTGTTCAGAAATGTTTTATCGAATTTCCAAGTGTTTATGAAGTTCTTGTGGTTTCCTTTGCCTTTGATTTCAAATTTCATTGTACTATGGTCTGATAATGTGCATGGGATAATTTTATTTCCTTTGCATTTACTTAAGCATATTCTATGAGCTAGTATGTGGTCAGTTTTGTGGAGTATCCACTGTGTAGCTGAGAGGGGTGTATAGTCTGATTGGGGTGAAACACTCTATAGACATCTACTACGTCCATTTTTTTCAAAAGTTTGGTTCAGTTCTGGTACGTCTTTGTTGATTTTGTGTGTGTGTGTGTGTTTGTGTGTGTAGTTGATCTATCTGTGTGATATTGAGGCCTCCCATTACAATTGTATTAGTGCTTATTTGATTTTTCATGTCCATTAGTATTTGTTTCATATAGTTAGGTGTGCTAGCATTTGGCATATATATACGTATACATATATATATATATATATATATATACATATATATACGTATACATATATACACACATATATGTATACGTATATATACGTGTATATATACGTATACATATATACACGTATATATACGTATATATACGTATACATATATATGTGTATATATGTACGTGTATATACGTATATATACGTGTATATATGTACGTATATATACGTATATATGTGTATATATGTACATATATACGTATATATATATGTACATATATACACATATATATATGTATATCAAACCCGGGTCCTTGCGCTTCCAAGACAGGCACCAGAACCACTGAGCTAAATCCCTGGTCCCAAATCAAATGTGTTCTTGTAAGCAACATATTGTTGCATCTTGCTGATTTTTTTTTTTTTTAGACAGGGTCTCTCTTTGTAGTTCAGGCTGGCCCTAAACTCACTATGTTGCCTAGGCCAGCATTGAACTCACAGCAATCTTCCTGCCTCTGCCTCCTGAGTACTGGAATTACAGGCATGAGCCACCACGCCCAGCATTGTGGTCTGTGGTACTGGGGGTCAAACTCAGGACCTTGCACTTGCCAGGCAGACGCTGGAGCCACTAAGCTAAATCCTAGGCCCTGTTGTATATTGCTTATTTATTTATTTATTTATTTTTGAGACAGGGTCTCACTTTGTAGTTCAGGCTGAGCCTGAGCTCACGATGTGGCCCAGGCCAGCCTGGAACTCACAGCCATCCTCCTGCCTCTGCCTCCGGAGTGCTGGGATTACAGGTGTGAGCCACCACACCTGGCACTGTGGTATGTGGTATTGATTCCTGATGGGCGTGATCATACCTATCATTGTTATATATGGTTACTGGGCATGGAAATCAGTACCTTGCACTTACAAGGCAGGCACTGGAACCACTGAGCTAAATCCCCAGCCTGTCTCTTGGTTTTTGATCCATGTACCAGGTGAATTGAAACAATTTACATTGATGGTTATAACTGATATAACAACTTTTAATATTCTGTTCTTGTGTTGAGTTTCTGAAATCTTGACTATTATGTCTTGGTGAAGTGTTTTTGTTTGTTTTGTTTTGTTAATTATGGGTAATTGGAGTTTTATATGCCACACTTATCTGCGGGATTTATTTCCTCTTTTATTTTCAATATTAGTAATCAAACTCAGGACCTTGTACTTTCCACGCAGCCAAAACACCACATAGCTAATTTCCCAGCCCTATGGCTTGCTAATCTGAATGTCAAATACTTTTCCCTGCTCGACAGCTTTTCTGCAATACTTCTGTGAATAGGTTTTTTATGTCATTTGTGCTATCTCCTGCTTATTCATTAACTCTGATCAATCTTATGTTGTTCTTCTTTACATCATCTAGCAGCTGTTGGATTCATTTTTTGTGATCCTTTGCTATTTTTAAGAAATCTTTCTTTGCATGATTGCTAACTGCAATCCTGACTTCTATCTCTGATATTGTCTCCTCACTTTGGCTCATTCTGCCGCATATACTTTCAGTGGAAATTTTAATCTCCTGCATATCTGTTTGAATCTGTTTCATAGATTCCATTTACTTCCTATATTGGCGGTTCATGGTTTCCATCATTTTCTTGGGACACGGTCTCGATTTGTAGTTCAGGCTGGACCTGAACTTAGCCTTGAACTCAGCAATCCTCCTACCTCTGCCTCTTGAGTGCTGGGATTACAGGCGTGAGCCACCATGCCTGCACTGTGGTATGTGGTACTGATTGCTGGTGGATGTGAGTCACCATGCTGGTATTATTGTATGTAGTTACTGGGGATTTAACTTGGGACTTTGTTCTTACAAGGCAGGTGCCGGAACCACCGAGCTAAATCCCTGGCCCTATTTTTTAAAATCTATATCTGCTCTAAAGTCACTAACCATGTCTTTCATTATGATCACCATCTCTGTAGTTATCTGAGAAACTATTTTTGCTTTGATTTCTCTAGAGCTTCATTCATTCTTTTGGTTTTTTTTGAGACAGGGTCTCACTTTGTGGTTCAGGCTGGCCCTGAGCTCAGCCTCAAACTCACATCACAGCAATCCTCCTGCCTCTGCCTCCCAAGTGCTGGGATTACAGGCGTGAGCCACCAGGCCCGGAACTGTGGTATGTGGTGCTGATTGCTGCTGGGTGTGAGTCTCTACACTCAGTATTGTATGTGGTTACCAGGAATCGAACCCGGGTCCTTGCACTTGCAAGACAGGCACCAGAACCACTGAGTTAAATCCCCGACCCTCATTCATTTTCTTTGTTATTTCTGCTGTTACTGCTTCAGAGAGTCCAGGTGAGTAGGTTTTGAATTGTTCCACCTCACTGGCCCATGTGCTTGCCTTTGGTGAGCTGAAAATCTGTAGTTGCATCTTGCTTAAGTGCCTTCTTGTTTTCTGTATTTTTTTTTAGTGTTATTCTTGGGTTGGTGCTTGTAAATTGCTTATGGCAGGTATATTTATTGCTAATATTTAGATTCCTTAGGAAATGACTACTTCTTGGAGATATTTTCCAGGCTGGTTTCTGACTTCGAGGTTGGAACCTATTTTGTTCAACCTGCAACACCCCATGTGTCTTCGACTGGCTTGAACTTGGCTCCTTGGCTTCCTGCCAACTTGAACTTGGTTCTGCCTCAAACTGATAGCGCCAGCCCAGAGCTCCTCTGAGTGCTAAGCTCAGTTGGCCTCTCTCCAGGATGGATAATGGCCAGCCGCCCTCTCCTGAGGAATGTCCGAACCTGAATAACTCACCAGCCACTACATCCGCTGATCCATTCCACTGATGTGTTTGTCCACAGATGCCTCTGGGGTTGCCAGTAGTCACAGTGTGTCAGTGGTTCAAGCTGCCCTTCCCACACAGTGAGCCAGGGCGCAGGAAGCAAGTTCTATGTGTGGGGGCCCGGATTTGGCTCAAATGCTACCATCCCTACCTTGAAAGCACAAGGGTCTGAGTTCAATCCCCAATACCACAGAAAAAAGAAAGTTCCATTTGCCACCTCCTCCTCTTCATTGATATCTCTCTCTTCGTTGTCCCATGAGTTCAGTTCTCACTTCATATCCTTGCTAGTTCTTGGGGTACCACTTCTGTCCTCTTCCTTATGGTGCTGCATTCCAGCATCTGGATACCAAATCTCAGAGCAGCTGTTTCCTTGCTGTTCACCACTCTGCCATCTCCCCAGAAGTTGCCACCTACCCATTTCTGAGCTCCATGGTCCCAGAGCTCTGCTCTGCTGGTGGGGGCCCCTGGCCAATCCCAACCTCTCACTCCATCCACTAAGTGGTCCCCAGCCCTCCTAACTGGCAGATTGGACAGGATGGTATCCCCACTGCCCCTGCTCTTCAGTTTCATCACCTGTATCTTAATAATAAAGCTGTCCCTGGTGGGCTTGGTGGCACATGCTAATAATCCCAGCACTCAGGGAGGCTGAGGCTAGAGGATCACCATATTGCCATGTCCTTGCACTATCCAGCAAGACCTTATCACAAAAACAAAACAAACAAAAAATAAAGGTATGTTGTAAGAGTCAGAAAGCCAAGGTATATGGAATGCAGGTTACTATAAACAGTAGAAAGAATGAGTAAATACAGGGACAAGCACGCTAGCCTGCTCTAACTTTTTTTTTTTTTTTTTGAGACAAGATCTCGCTTTGTAGTTCAGGCTGTCCCTGAGCTCACTATGTAGTTCAGGCGAGCCTCCAACTCACAGCAGTCATCCTGCCTTTGCCTCTCGAGTGCTGGGATTACAGGCATGAGCTAGCCCAGCACTGTGGTATGTAGTTACTGGGAATCAAACTTGGGACCTTGCACTTGCAAGGCAGGTGAGTAAATCCCCAGCCAAGCCTGCTCTAACTTCTAAAATTAAAGGAGCCAGATACAATGCTGCACAATTGTAATTCTAGCACTTAAGAAGCTGAGGCAGAAGGATTTCGGGGAGTTTAAGGCCCGCCTAGGCTGCCTATTGAGACACAAAGAAATGGTGAGGCCACATGTTGCTAAAGATCACAGGATGTAGAATGCCATCCAATTTAGTATAAGCAATAGCAACAGTTAGGTGGCAGCCATCCTCCATGGTCCATCTTGAGTTGTCAGTACCACAATGCCACACAGTGGTCAGTTATAAAGAGGAAAGTGTATTTGGGCTCACAGTTGTGGTCTAAGGTCAAGGGGCCACATCAAGGGGTGGCCTTGGGGTCAAGGTCCTGAGGCAGCACAGAGTATCTTGAAGCAAGAGCCAGGAGCACGTGCAAGATCCAGTCAAGCTTGTTTTGTATCCATCGTACTCTGAGATGCCCAGGCACCCATACCCCTTAATGTCCCTTCATTTGTGCAGAGGACAAACCCATATTCCAACCCCAGCACCATTCTTGGGTCAAGCCCCATCAGCAGAGCCAGGCGGAAATGAGGCATACCTGTGATCCCGGCACTCAGGCAGGCTAAGGCAGGAGAGTGACAAATTCAACTCTAGCCTGAGTAACTTAGTGATTTAACAAGATCTTTTCTCAAAATAAAACTCCTAAAAGGGATAGGGATATGACTCTTTGTGAAGGCCCCGAGTTCCATTGGTAGTACTGGGAAACTGAAACAAAAAGTCCGTGAGCTGTGACCTGGCCTGCCACACCTCACACAGGTCACAGCTTGCCGACAGCTTCTCGGGTTTCTCTCTTCTCCAATGTTTCTCTCTTCCTACATCCGAAATGCTTATGCTTTCATTCTCACTCATGGCAATTAACACATACCCCACTCCCCGAAAGCCAGCTCAACCTGGACCACCAGTCTACAATACAAAACACCACAGCTCCTCTAGCATCAAGGGAAGCCATGTGGTATCATGTCCAGGGCACAGAAGCCAAAGCCAGACGGCCTGGGTCCACTCCCCAGCTTTGCCTTCCTGGC
The DNA here is from genome assembly GCA_004026965.1 of Petromus typicus. Lineage (NCBI taxonomy): Eukaryota > Metazoa > Chordata > Mammalia > Rodentia > Petromuridae > Petromus > Petromus typicus. The sequence goes on along the minus strand of PVIR01005585.1, from coordinate 65,361 downwards.
TGTGCTGTGCGATGGAGCAAGTTCCCTCGACTTCTCTGTGCCTGGGGTTCCCCACCTGTGAACAGCACATAGGAATGCCCAGAGTTGCTATGCCCCCGAAATGTAGTTAATGCTAAAGGAAATGAATGGACTCGAGCAGGCTGCTCGCACACTAGCAGTGTTAGCTGTTGGGCCATGTGAGTTGTTACAGCAGGAGTAGAAGGAATGCCCGATAAGGCTGTTTAACTGCGCACAGGTTTGGTTAGCTTTACAGGGCTGTAAAGCTGTCACCTCTGTATCAGCCGCATGGGTTAAACCTAGGTCACACGGACCATTCCTCCAAACTGCCAGCTGTGGGCTGCTCCTCAGAAGCACCAACTGCGCAGGCTCGTCTCCTGGAACCCTGGGATAGGTTTCTCTCCCAGACCTCAGCCTGTGTTCCTGAATGATTATCAGGAAACTTAATCGATCAGCGCCTGAGGAATGATCAAGGATGGCTAGGCCGGGGATCTGCTTCCTCACAGCCAGATGGTGCTGACGGCTTCCCAGGACTCTGCTGCCACTGACAGCCAGTGGGAAGCACTAGGCAGCCAGGCCTGGGCCTTGGAGGGTGAAAGACCTATCTGTGGTCTGAGCCATGGGAACAGTCCTCATGGGCCAGCCATGGTTCCTGGCTGCAGGCCATAGTGTTTTCAGAATCTTCAGCCACACAAGCTCCTTCCCTGAGTTCCCAGAGCTTTGCCAGCCCCAGAACCCTCTGCCCAGCCTTCTGTTGTCCTGCCTGTCCCGGGGAGGTGGGGCAGGATGATCTAGCTACGCCACACTGGAGCCAAGAGGGGCTTAGCAGCAACCTGAAGGTTGGCACCATTCCACCTCCCTCCACCCCTTGCTGCCCACTCTGCCCAGGACAGGACACAGAGCATTCAGCTAACAGAGACACGCTAGTGTTGCTTGGCAAAAGCAGACCCAAGAATACAAGGTCACCTGACATTTTGCAGTCCCAGCCAATAGAAATATAATATGAGCCCATATGTTATTTAAAAATTTCCAGTAGACTCTTAAGAAAGTTTTTTTTTTTTTTAAAAGAGGTGAGATTAATCTCAGTAACATAATCAAACCTAGATTATAAAAAATACTAATGCTGTAACACAGTAATAAAAATGCAAAATTATTAATGAGAGGTCTTGTATTCTGTTTGTTTGTTTGTTTGTTTTGAGACAGGGTCTTACCATGTAGTTCAGACTGGACTTGAACTCACTATGTACCCTGGGCTGGCCTGGAATTCACGGCAATTCTCCTGCTTCAGCCTCCTGATCCTGTTAGGATCACAGGCATGAGCCACTATACCTGGCTCTTATATTCTTCTCTCTCGTTTGAAGTCCCATGTATCTTTACACTGCCTGTACGTGTGAATGTGTGCCAGCCACTCAGGGGAGGAAAAGACATTTCCTTTTTCTTCTCATGTCCTTTGGTTGGGGCTTATAGATTAAGTTGACCAGGGCAGATTAACAGACAAGACTGTCACATGTGCTTCCAGAAGGCAGGAAAGAAAACCGTTGGCTCCTTACATGGTTAAAGATAAGTCTCATGAATAACTGGCCACCTCACGTAAAAGGTAGGTGAAAGGTGAAGGGAAGAAAGACTTCAATAGGAAAAATAAATAGGGTTTTTTTGGAAGACACATGGGCCTGAGGACAACAGGAGATAAGGAACGTGGTGAACACGGGCCGCTGCGACAGAGCCCAGCAGCTTGCCCAGCACTCAAGAGATCTTGGGTTTGATCCCCAGCACCACAAAGAGAAATAAAAAGTTGGTGAAAATATTTGTCTCGAAAGCCACAAGGGGCCTTTTCAGATTCTTCAGCACCACAAAACATCCCTCAAGAAGAATCGTCATTCCTGGAGCTGCTTTTAGTCAGATAAGAGAAGCTCCTAAGGAGTCTTTTTTTTTTTTTTTTTTTAATTTAGAAACAGGGTCTGTGTATATAGCCCAGGCTGGCCTTGAATTCACTATGATCCTCCTGTCTCAGCTTCCCAAGTGCTCAGATTACAGCATGCACCACTACGCCTGGCTTGGAAGCCTCCTAAATGCTTGGTGAGGAAGTCTTTATTATTTTAGGTTGTTTTTATTTTGAGAGAGAGAGAGGGTCTCACTTCCTGCCTCTGCCTCCGGAGTGCTAGGATTCCATGCCTGACACTGTGGTATGTGGTACCGATTGCTGGTGGGCGTGAGTCACCATGCCAAGCACTGTTTTATGTGGTTACCAGGGATCGAACCTGGGCTCTTGCCCTTGCAAGACGGGCGCCAAAACCACTGACCCTAGTTTTAGTTTTAGTTTTTTGAAATAGGGTTTGGCTTTGTAGTTCAGGCTGCCCTTGAACTCACTATGTAGCCCAGGCTGGCCTCAAACTCATGGCAACCCTCCCGCCTTGGCCTCCTAAATGCTGGGATCACAGGCGTGTGCCACTATCTAGCCTAAATGTGCCCCAAGCAGCCCTCGGCCACGGAAGACGCGAGTCTCCCGCCAGTGCCACCCGGTATCTTTGCCCACACAGGCGCTATGGTGGCAGGCAGGGTTGCCCCCCATCCTCCCTGCGCTGAGATGTCCGTCCAAATTCCGACTGCTGGTGCCCCGTACCTCCTCCCCGGGCTGGGAGGCTTGGGTTCTAAGGGTAGAGAAACTGAGGCGCACCTCCTGTGCATGTGCAGTGCAGCACCCTCCCACACCCCACTCGCCCTCGGGCTAAACACACATCCCCCCAGGAGATCCTGAAGAAAACTAGCATGTCTACCTGCCTGGCGCCTTGCCAGCGCTGCCTCGTGGACCCAGAAGGGGGCAAAAGCCGTGGGGACCCTGATGCAACCTAGCTCGCGGCTTGCAAGGAGAAGCCAGGACCGCGCCTCTCACCTGCGCGGGTGGGGGGTGGGGGTGGTGTCGCCCTCGCTTATGCCACGCCCGAAAAGGCCCGCCCAGGCTTCGTTCGCCACGCCCATAGACCACGCCCCCGCCAGCATAGTCCTGCCTCTCGCCCCACCGGTGTCCTCATGAGCATCCTTAGATCCCAGATGCTCTGCGCTTGGCGGCTGTGTGCGTGGGTCCTATTGGCGACACAGTCATGCTAAGATCTGCGCCTTGGTGGTGACCTTGAAGGGTTTCAGCCTCGCGCTCACTAGACCCCAGCTCGACGTGCTAACTCTGAACAGCAATCTTGGGGCTCCGCACCCTGGCGTGGGACGTGTTGGCATCTAGCTGTGGGAGTGAGTCTGTCATAGTCCTCAGGTGTACGCAGTGAAGGAAGTTTTTACAGGAGGTACTGTCATGACCGAGGGTCTAGGCATCTGAGGGTGCCCTTGTTTAGACCCCTAGCAAAAACCTGGGGGAAAATAAGTTGTTTGCCAGGGGCCTTTGCGAATTTTGCCAGCCTGGAGTGTTTGCCATCTGACGCCCTGAAGATGGAGGGCTGGACTGCTGGGATTTGCCTCTTTGTGGCCACCAGCACCCCCTGGGCAGCTGCAGGCCCAGGCCTGCTCAGGCAGGTCTGGGACAGCAAGGTGCTGGCACTCGCAGCACCCCCCACCTCAGGCTTCTAGCTGCAGGGCCCACCCTTGTGTGGCTGGGGGACACCAAGACGCTTCTGTGTTGGTGGTGGCAGCTGTAACCCAGATTCGGTGAGACAGGTAAGCTGTGTATGGACCTGGAGAGCTGGGCTGAGAGGGGGGGCCAGGGCACCCAGTGAGTTGGTGAAAACTACCGAAGCCCTCTGTGTGTAGAGAGGACAGGATAGGGCAGGACAGCATCTGGAAGGAGCCCAGGCTTGAGTGGCCTGAGTGGGAGTTAAGGAAGGGAGGCTCCGCTGGACAGAGATGACACCGGAAGAAGTGATAGGGGCATTCGTCAGCTGTGCGGCTCTTGGGATCTCTTAGCAGCCACCAGGTAGGTCTAGGGGAGCCCATGACTGAGGGGCAGCAGAGACTGCACGAAGCTTTGGAGATTACAGTATAGAAGGCTGGGCTTCTGAGCGCGCAGTCTTTCCTTTGTGAGCCTCAGTTTCTTGCTCTGTAAACTGGGGATCTGCTCCTTGTTCTTTCTTGGCACAGAAGGTGTTTTGTGACCAAGAGCCTGGGCCAGAGGGGCCCACTGAAGGGCCTCTGCTTTCCCTGGAATTCCCTGGCCAGGCACAGGGAGGCCCCGGACCCTTGTTCCCCAGCTCTTGCTGGCACGTCTGGGAGGCCCTGGGCTTGGTAAATATTTGTGCTTCTGATGTGCTTGCTAATGCTGGAATGCCATAGGTCCTTCAACCCTGCTTCTGCCCCAGGCTGTGGTGACTCTGGATGGGGGAGAATATGCACATCAGGACCCCGGATGCTCTCTACACTCTTCCTGCCTGCTCCTCCTGAGCCCCAGTTTGTTCCTGAAGCTCAAACTCTGTCCTGATCACTGAGCAGACTGGAGACTTGCAGCTCCAAAGGACCCCTTCAAGCTAGGTGTGGTGGTGCATGCCTGTAGTCCCAGCACTGGGGAGGCTGCGGCAGGAGGATCATCATGAGTTCGAGGCAAGCTTGCACTACATAGGGAGATGCTGTCTCAAAAACCGTAAGGAAATAAAGGTCCCCTTCTCTGGCTGTTGAAGGGCTGGCACTCTAGGTTCAATGGTCAGCTGAGCAGGCCGAGTGCATGGTCTCCATGAGTGAGTCAGGCTGCTCCCAGCTGGCTTCCTCATCCCAGGACAGTGGCCCAATAGTTGGCTTGGTGCCCAGCTTTTGGGAAGCTGCATTCTGCCCCACCTTTCTGCCACAGCTCTTCACTGTCCTAGCAGCGTGGCTCTGCGGAGCCAATAAACACAGCGAGGCCAAGGCAGATTCCAGTGAGTGAGTGCCCTGCATGCACTGTGCTGGTAAATGTGTAACAGCCAGCCCTAAAAAAAGCTCTGTTGTGCAGCAATTGCCCACTTTCTGTGCCTTTAATGCTCCCGCCATGGCCACTGTGAGATGATGTCACTGATGTGGAGTTGAGAGCCAGCAAGAGGCTGCCCCAGGCTACACACTGTGTGGGAGCAGAGAGGGGTCTGGTGTGAATGAAGCCCAGACAAAACGAAATTACAAGGTCCTGTATTCAAAGCCAGGGATAAGCGCTTTCCTTTATATGCGGCCTGCCACTCCCCCATATGTCATGGATTTTTAGTTTGCCTGGTATTTGGTTTTTTTAAGACAAAGTCTCAGTCTTGTTACGTAGTTCAGGCTTGTCTGGAACTCACTATATCGCCCAACCTGGCCTCCAACATGTGGCAGACCTCCTGCCTCAGCTTCCTGAGTACTAAGATTACAGGTATGTACCAGCAGTTCCTGAAGTTTTTTTTGTTTGCTTTGCTTTCTTTTTTGAGACAGGGATCTATAGAGTTCAGACTGGCCTTGAACTCATTATGTATTGAAGGATAGTTTTGAACTTCCTCCTGCTTCAGCTTTCCCAGTGCTGGGATTACAGCCTTGCATACTATACTCAGCTTTTGGGTTGTTTTTGTTTGCTTGCTTTTTTTTTTTTTTTTTTTTTTTTTTTTTTTTTTTTTTTTTTTTTTTTTTTTTTTTTTTTTTTTTTTTTTTTTTTTTTTTTTTTTTGCAGTACTGGAGGTCAAACTCAGGACCTTGTACTTGCCAGGCAGGCATAGAGCCACTGAGTTACATCTGTAGCCCAGCTTTTGGTTTTTTTAGTTTGTTCTTTCATGTCTCATTTTCTCCAGCACAGGGACACTCACAGAGGAAAGATGACCTCTCACAGGTAGAAGGGAACCCAAAGGCTGCCAGGCTCACCTCACTCCACGAGGTGCCTTACAGAAGCCCCTGGAAGTAAGATGAGGCATCCTCCCTTCCCAGAGGCCTGTCCCCATGTCCCAGCGTCCAGCCAGGATGCGCGCGGTATCTGTATGGGAGCGGGAGACTCACCGTCTGCATCTCATTGCACAGAACAGCCCGTCACTGGGAGCCCAGGGCACAACAGTCCACCTGATGGTGTGGTGTGCATGCCCTCGAGCCTGGGAGCAGTGAGTGGCAGTGTGGCAGGGCAGAGCAGAGAGCAGGAGGTGGCCTGTGCAGCAGAGGACAAGGGAGGGAGTGGCCAGGAGTACACCCCACCCTGCAGCCCTTAGACTTCACTTACAGAGAGCAAGTCAAAGATGAGTCTGGGGCCAGGGATTTAGCTCAGTGGGCTCCGGCATCTGCCTGGCAAGCACAAGGGCCTGAGTTCGATCTCCGGTACCACATACCACAGTGCCAGGCATGGTGGCTCACACCTTTAATCCCAGCACTCAGGAGGCAGAGGCAGGAGAGATCAAGGCTGGCCTAGGCCACATAGTGAGTTCAGGGCCAGTCTGGACTACAAACAGAGACCCTGTCTCAAAAAAAAAAAAGACAGCAGTCTGAAGAATGTCAGGGTACCTGTCCTTCCTGCTACATGAAGCCCACTTGGGCGTTTGCATGTAGGGCCTGTCTGTGATGCACGTGGGAGCAGGATGGGTGCCCAGGACCCTCCCCTAGGAACTTCAGTCTCCTGAGATCTGGAGAGAGTAAACTCCAAAGAGGCTCTCAGGCCATCTTCCTATGAAGGCAATCTCCCCACTTCGTGGAAGTGTTTACAGGGCTCTGGAACTTTGCAGAAACTCATCAGACAAGAAGCCACAGCTTTGTTATGGGGCATTCATCACCCACAATGGGCAGTATCTCTTACGCCGCCGCGTGTTTGTGTGGCACCACTTTTCCCCTCCTGAGAAATACTTTCCACGGATGTAGCCTTTGCTTCTGAGCAGGTGAGAGCCAACATTCTCACGCAGAGAGCTCACTGTCCGCTGCACATCACTCCGCACGTGGTCCAGAGAGCACCCTCACTGTCAAAGCTTTCTCTGGCTCATGTTTGTCCTGGGCAGGGAAGCCAAATATTGACCCAGTATTAGCAAACACAAAGCAGCAGCGTTTTGGCTTAAAAACATTTCCACTTAACAAGAGTGATTATTTGTTCTCTTGAGGGGAATGACCACACTGTCCCAGCAGTGACTTCCTGATAAGAATTTGGAAGGGGCTCTTCTCGACAGGCTGAGTCTCAGAGGTGGCCGGATGTGCTGGGGCAACTTCAGTGAGACGGAGGACATGTGGACCTCACAGTGTATTGACACAAGGCCAGCCCCTATGCCGCGGCTCCTGAGTTCTGCCCAGGACCAGGCACAGCCCGGGAAAGACAGGACTGTGCCCCCCAGCAGATGAAAGAAGGCCACCTTTCCCAGGGAACACAAACACACAGGTGGGAAGCCATCCAGAAAAATGGGCCACAGTGTGTCCCAGTGCACTGGACACCAACCCCATTAACAAGGGCATTATTGCACGTGGACAGGGCGGACCTAAATGAGAATGGGCACCGCTGTGTTCTTCAGCTGGGTTCCTCAAAGACACACAGACCCAGGCTGAGTCTAAACCATGACCTTTGTGCTCATCAAGGGCCTTAAGCAGGTGCCAGAGCAAAGCTGGTCTTCAGCTTCTCCATTTGTACATCTGTTTGTTTCTTTTTACTTTCTTTTTTAAATTTTTCTGAGACGGGGTCTAGTGATGTAGTTCAGGCTGGCCTTAAACTCATTGTGTAGTCTAGGTTGGCCTCAAACTTGTGACCATCTTCCTGCTTCAGCCTCCTGGGCACTGGGATCATAGCTGTGCACCACCAGGACCCACTTGCTAAGAGTTATTGTAATCTAGTGTCCCAGGCCCCTCCCTGTTCCCATTCTATAATCACATATTGGTTTGTTTTGTGGACCGTTGTCCAACCCAGAGATATTCAGGGCCACTACACCTTGAGTATCCTTCTTAGCACAATCTCAGGAGTGAAGCACAGGGCTCCTTCTGTTTTTGTTTTTTGAACTGAGGTATGTAGTTCAGGCTGGCCCTGAACTCACTATGTTACCGGGCTCCTCAATGACAAAAGGTATTAGGATTTTACTCAGGAAATCCCAGAGGCTCTTAGACCTTTGTTCCCAGAATCCTGAAGAAAGCCCTTATATATATTATATGTATGAAATGTGTTATGTATCATGTATAAAGATTTTTTTGTGTGTGGTACGGGGGGTTGAACCCAGGGCCTTCTCCATGAACTATAGCCCCAGCTCCCCGCCTCTTTTTCATTTTGAGACAGGGGCTCTCCGAGTATGGGATAGGACAGAAGAAATAAAAACTAGGCAGAAAGGAAACAAGGAAAATCATTATTTTAAAAATTAAAAACTGTAGATTCGAGACACAGCCTCAGTTTAATTATTTTTCACTTCTCCCAGAACACAACAGGTCTGAGCGATTCCCTTTCACCTGCATGTGGGCTGGGCTACTCCCCCCTTCCTGCAGTGGTCCCCTTTCACTTGTGCGTAGACCACCTTCTCACCTGCAAATTAAGGTTCCCTTGGATTAGGCCATTATCTTACTGTGGGGGTCCATCCCCACCCACCCAACCAAGACCTTAGGTTTCCACTGCCCAAAACAGATAAAAGATCCCTAGCTTCTGAGTACATCCTAAGATCTCTGGTTAGTAGATCTACTAACTCTTGCTGAGCTCTTACTGACATATCTTGAAACTTCTTCCAAGACAGGAGTCTACTAGCATTCTATGTTTAGGGGCCTCATGGTGCCATCCTCCTATGGTGTAACATTCCTCTGTCTACACTGGACAGGTCACATTCAAGCTCCTTTTGACTGCAGAGTCCTATAAGGAGGGCTATGAAAGCCAACAGGACCCTGGTGACCTTTCTTTGAAGATAGGGAAACTTAGGCCAACATTATACAGCCACTGTGTTACTGGGTTTTGGGGTGCTGGAGTCTCCTGAGGTAGTTTCGAGGTTCTCTCTGTCTTGAACAAAGAGTTGGCCAAGACAAGCACAAATACTAGCAAAGTTTTACTAAAGGTAGAGAAAGACAGGCTGTAGAGAGATTTAGCTAAGTAAAAATAGGAAAAGAAGTATGCCTTACAGCGTAGGGAGGGCCACCCTGGAGAGAGAACACAGCGGCAAAACTCGGTGTGGACATCCTTTTGTGTCACCCCTTCCTCAGGCTGATGTTAGTTCCTGTTGGAAACCTGCTTGAGCTCTCCAGTCCACGGCAGGGCTTTGGACCTCTGTACAAGTGTTCCAGGATCGTGGCCTGCCTCCCGTCCCAGCCAGTTTTAGCCATGTCCTAACTTCCTGTCTCATTTTCCTCCAAAACACATATCCCCATAATTTTTATGGGGTGCTGAGGTGTAGGGAAAAAATGGAGCCATTGAGCAGTTTCCTGGGACAACCAGTTACGCAGAACTTCTGCAGAGCTTCTTATGCAGAACTCCTGAGTTTCTTTATCATTAGTTCACAGGATGTTCTTCAGACATTTTGTTAAGTTTTGTGTTACTAAATCTTGCAAACAAGATCCATAAACAAACAATGGGATAAGAATCAAGAAGTACTGGGCCAGGGGTTTAGCTCAGGGGTTCCGGCACCTGTCTTGCAAGTGCAAGGACCTGGGTTCGATGTTCAGTAACTACATACAACACTGGGTGTGGAGACTCACGCTCAGCAGCAATCAGTACCACATACCACAGTGCCGGACATGGTGGCTCGCACCTGTAATCCCAGCACTCGGGAGGCAGAGGCAGGAGGATTGCTGTGATGTGAGTTGGAGGCTGAGCTCAGGGCCAGCCTGAACTACAAACTGAGACCTTGTCTCAAAAAAAAAAAAAAAAAAAAAAAATCAAGAAGTACTGCAAGGCCTGTCCCAGAAACTGCCCCAGCCCACCTCTTCTGTTTTTACCTATGCATTGCTACTGTGTATTTGCTCCATAGTGAAAAGAAGTATTGGAAGACAGCTCAGTGGTTCAATCCTCGGAGGCTGTTCCCCCTGTTGCATCTCATCCCTGAGTGCTTGGTTTCCTTCTGCGACCCTGGGATTATCTGTAGCTTCTTCAGGCTGGAGGGAGCGATAGACCCTAGTACTGGGGATTACATGCTCTCCATCTACCTTGGAGAGTTGTGGCTCACTGCCTGGGTTGAAGAGAAACTGTTTGAAGACAGTAAAAAGAACGAGTGACCTTGGAGAGGTCTGAGGGAGAAAGAAGGTAACTTCGCTATTATGCTGGAGATGTAGACCCCGATGTGAAGAGCAAGTCAGATTTCCACACTTCTTGTGGAGCACAAGCTGGCCAAGATGGAGTTTGGGTGAAGTACTGAGAACCTGGGAGCCAGAGCCGCAGCAAGTTTACCCACATAATGGATCTAATTAAAATGGGACATTAGTGCCCATTTAAACTGTGGGGAATTGGGGTCATTAGTGACTAAATCTCCACCTGGAGTGACACTTCCTTTCCAAAAAGGAGCCTCATGTCTTCCAGAGGCTCTTGAGGGATAGCTTTCTTCTTAGTGCTGTGAAAATTCTGTGACCATTTTCCAGGGAAGATTTTTGTAACTTGTCGCTGTGTCCCTTGAGGAAGAACCAGAATGAAATGTCAGGAAGTGGGAATAAGGTGAGGGTCTTGAAGAGCCTCCCCCCAACCCCCTCAGCCTCTGACTTCTCCAGACTTTGTTTTTTGTTTGTTTTTTGGTATGGGGGATTGAACTCAGGACTTTGTGCTTATGAAAAGGCAGGCACGGGGATGTGGTGGCTCACGCCTGTAATCCCAACACTCAGAAGGCAGAGCCAGGAGCATTGCTGTGAGTTCAAGGCTAGCTTGAGCTACAGTGAGTTAAGGACCATTCTGAACTACAAAGCGAGACCCTGTCTCAAAAAGAAAAACAGAAACTCAAAGTGCCACACCCCCGCCGAATAAGGCGTGACAAAATAGGGACTGGGGTCCCGGGCGGAAGACCCCTGTGCTTGAGGCTTGAGGCTCCCCAGGCCTAGAACCTGAGTTGAGTATGCTTCGCCAGGAGGCGCACAGTTAGCCCAACAATATGTAAAAACAAGCCGCTTTCTCCCTTCTAAACTATTCTGTTTTTCCCTGTGAACTGTTCTGTGCTTTCTCACCAAACAAAAATAACATAAACAGAAAACACCTTATTAGACATAATAGTCTCAGCTGAAATAAAATTAACATGGCCACCTGACAAAAATACTTCAACAAGTACAAAAAAAAATAAATTAATGTTTACATAAAATCTATGGGAACAAGGTTATAGAAATAACAAAGATCCATTTCCTTAGAAAAGTTGTGTACAAAACACACTGATCTACAAAGATTTTTATGGTCATGAGAAAATCATCACTGTCTCACACGACCTTACACAATGTCAAAATGATTAATCACTGCTCTGTTTCTGTTCTTGTTTTTTCCTTAAACTTTTGTCAACCTGTAACAATCACCCTTATTTTACAAAGCCAAAAAATCATGTATAAAGAGAACACAAAAGGCCTAATAAATTTACAACAACATCACAACCTCTCTTGTGTTCGTGTGTTGTCTGTCCATTCCGACTCCGTTCATTCCTGTCTTCGGCGATCCCAGACCCTACACCGCGAACGGTCGCCGACACAAAGCAATTCTTTTGTTTTGTTTTTTGAAACAGGGTCTCACCATGTAGTTAAGGCTGGTTTTGAACTCACTCTGTAGCCCAGGCTGGTCTCAAATTTGAAATAATCCTCCTGCCTCAACTTCCCTAGCCTGGGATTATGGGCACCCATCACCATGCCCAGTTCTCTCTTTTCTGATATGTACTGGAAGAAGAGTTTTCTCAAGTCAAGTATTCCATTACACCATGCAGCAAGATCCACCTGTTGGCTAATTAGGTCAGGGAGACCTGCTGTAGTCTCCAAAAGTAAAATTCATTTTGGCCTTTGCTGAAATTTGAGAACTGCTCTAACTTTTGCTAGAAAATCTCCTTTTAGCTAAGGAGTAGGGCACTGTGGGCCAAAGAGAAACTCATGATTAAACATTTGGCCTTCAGAGTGAACATATCAGAGAAGAGGGTAAAGAATCTCAGAGCAGGGTCCATGAGGCTTCCCATGCCTCATCTCGGGCCTCTAGAGAGACGTCAGTGGGCCTCCGATGGTATCGCATGTGAAACAAAGGGACCTGGCTAGGGCTGGCCTATAATCCCAGCACTTGGGAGGCTAAGGCAAATGGATCACAGCTTGGGAGGTCAGCCTGGGGTACACGTGAGCTCAAGGACACCTTGCAATACAAACAAAAACCCTGGGTAAACACTCCTCCCTAAAAAAAGAAAGGGAAGGAGGAGCAGGGGGCAGACTGATGTCCCAAGAAGCCCTGTTCCTGAGGGTGGGGTAGGTAAGGGACACCCTGCTCCCACCAGTCTGTAAGGCCTATCCCTCTCGGCCCAGCTGTGGGGACTGGAGAAGACACACCCTTATGACTTCCTCTGCTTGCAGTGGTGGCCTTCTGGAAGTCTCTGTACCCTGGCAACAGGTCATTCTCCTCATAACTCCTCCAGGACAGGGAGCTCATCAGCCTGGTCACTGGCTCCTGACAGGAAGTTCTCCTGTTGAGCTCAACCCAGACCCTTGGAACTCACCCATTAGCTGACACAGCCCCAGCACTGTCCAAGCTGTGGGGTAAGTGATTTATTACTTTCCTCTCTACTCCTGGCTCAGCATTAAGTGCTCTGGTGGTCTCCCCATCTGACCTCACCCCACAGCAGGGCTTGGTCCCCTCTCTGCAGTTCTCCAACCTGTCTCCCCCTTGTAGTCCCCCAGCCTGGCTGATCCAGATATCAGCCTTCCATAACTGCCTCCTACGGCCTTCTGTCTCCCTATGGGACAGCCAGATAGGACCTCTGTGACTTGTGCCACTGAGCCCACACCCAGTGTGGATGGATGGCATGGATAGGCCACAAGGACCACTTGGCCACCCCCAGCTCCCCAGAACTTGGGGCTGCTCCTGTAAACTCACCCATCAGAGTTCCCTGCAGGGTGACACCCCACATCTAATAAAGCCTGTGACTCATGTCCTTTCTCTCAAGCACCCTGGTGTCTCCGAGCTGCCCTGAACCTTGCGGGAACCCCTCTTCTATGGACCTGTGAGTATATAGTACTTCCCTGAGCCACCTCCTGTGTCTCGTCTGCCCACACCTGGAACACAGCTGTCTTCCCACCGGGGCTCCCCTGAGAGCACCCACAGCTGCAGATGGCTCTCCGGGGAGACCAAGGCTCAGGATGGGCTGAAGAATGCCCACGGGGTGGCACAAGGCTGGGGTGGCCATGATACTGGGTGAGGTCACCACAGTGCCCACCAGGCACCCAAGCCTAAACATGGAGCCGTGGAAGCCACTTCCTATTAGGGTTTAGATCTAAAACACCCCCCAAAGTCTCGTGTTCCGAGGTGGGACTTTGGAAGGTGCTGGGTCGTGACTGTGCTAAGCCGGGGACTGACCCGTTGATGAATTTATAGCTGAATGGGCTGTCAGTGGGTCCCGCTGGACTAAACGGCAAGAAAGTCTTTGAAGAATGTCTTCTTCCCCAACCCCTTCTCTCTGCCCCACCCCTACTCGCCCTCACGGCTTCCACGAGGTGAGCAGCTTTCCTCTATCAGAGGCTTCCGCCACAGGGTTTCCTCCTCAGACCCAGCTCACCATGGACCAGTCCTCCTTCAGGATATATATGGGAAACGAGGGAGCTGAACCCTTTCATTGCAGGAAAAAAAGCGAAGCCTACCTACAAAGAAAATCAGGCTCCACCCCACCTCAGAACTCTGATCTTGGATAGAGCGTGGAAAGCATGGCATTCAACAATTGGCCAAGTCTCAGAAGCCAAGTGTTCGCAGATTGGCTGGCTTTCACCCTTAACGTTTAGGGATTGGCTGGTTTTCAGTCTTCTTGTTTTGGGATTGGCTGGCTTTCACTCTTGGAATTCAATGATTGGTTGCTTTTCAGAAGTGAAATCACAAGAGTAAGGCTGCTGCTGACTGGCTGGCTCACAAAAGCTCTGGAATGTCGCGGTTGAGTCATGTTCTTGGTGATTGATGGGGCCAGGTTTAAAGTCAGTCTCTATGACTTGTTCGCGGCTTGGGACCGGTTCCCAAAATAGTCTTTTCCTTTTTTAAGTTAAAAAATAAGAACATTATATTTTCATTCCCTTCCCCCGTGCCATGGTTGACTTCTCCCCTGTGCAACTAGGCAGGCACACATCATTTATGCCCAAGCTCGGAACCTTCCAGCCTGACCGTTTGTCCCTTCGGTGACAGTTTATGGAATCTCTTATGCTAGGAGGCAGATGGGGCCCTTCCCTTCCCCAGGTGCCAGAAGCTCTCTTGGGAGGACTGAGTCCACCACCCAGACTGGCCCAGTGGACTCTGGTTAGTGTGGAGGATGTGGTCTGGTCCCCGCTGGTGGCTGCTCAGATGGACCAGCGTGTGCTGCATTGGGATGCAGTGAGGGACGAGAGAACCAGGGAGCCCTGCACCTGGCTGGGGTGGTGATGTGCAGCTGCCCGATGCCCACACAGATCAACCGCTGGCCCAGAGCCAGCCTGGGTCCTAGAGTCAGGGAGGGGCCGCCATGAAAGACAGCTTCTGCTGGCCTTCTGGGAGTCTCAATTCACTGCAGGAGTTTAGACAGGTACCTCTGGCTTGTGTTCCCTGTCCCAATGTCATTAATGACCTCTGCTTTATAACAAGAGGATGGGAACGGAAGGTGATAAAGACTAGAGACTTGTCTATCACATGCTCTACTTAACAGATGATAGGTGGTCACGGCCCTAAGAGGGTCCATGTGGATTTGGCAAAACTGGCATAAACCAGACCCTTCCTTTTGTAGCCCTGTGAAATCAAGCATCAGCACCCGCCCCGACCTCATCCTACATAAGGGCCCTATTTCTGACCCTTTGTGACCCAATGGGGCCCTGAAAATCCTTGGATATTAGAGTGCTGGGTTAGTCAGTTTAACAGTTCTAGAAAATGGCAAAATACCTTTGGGGAAAACAAGATACATTCATTTGGTCCTAGATCAGAAAAGCAAATTTATATTTGGCTTTCGTTGGGGTTGGTTTTGGCCTTTGGCCACTGGTCAGGAGAGCAAGAGGGCGGGGGAGGGTTGTGTTGGCCCTAAAACAAGAAAAGGGGGTTGAAGCTCAGCTCTGGCCAGAATCCTGTAGGGAAGCTGGCCAGCTATCTGCCATCTGGACCGTTCATTTGGATACACACTTAACTGAGAACCTGCTGTGTGCCGAGAGTGGGGCAGGCCCTGCAGGGGTCAGCACCTCCCGCAGAGGTGGCCGACAGAAGGAAGCTGTGAGGCCAAGCAGTGGCGGCACTCGAGAGAGGAGAAGGCGTGCGGTGTGTGAACACAGGAAAGGATCTGACCCACTTTAGGCTGAGAATGACATCAGAGATGGCAGAGGCAGACGTGGCTACATAATGTAGATGCCCCAGTATTAAAGGTAAATGCAAGTCTCCTTATTCACGTTTCAAGATGGTGCATGCTTGTGATCACAGCCCTCTGGGAGGCTGAAGCAGGAAGATCTCAAGTTTAAATTCAGCCTGGACAATTTAGCGAGACCCTATTTTGAGATAAAAAGAGGCTGAAGATGTGGCTCAGTGTGAAGGCCCTGTAGTCAATCCCCAGTAGTACTTCTACTACTGTTACAGTTGAACGTTTTGGTGTAGACAAGGAAAGAATTGCCAAGTGTACATCTTGTAGTTGTAGTAAGTAGCCATATTTATTGAAGATCATGAGAGAGCACCAGGAACAGGGAGAAGGGCGAAGGGGAAAAAGGACTCAAGGGTGAAAGGAGAAGGGGACTAAGTACAAAGGGATATAAAAGGGGGGCTGGGATTTAGCTCAGTGGTTCCAGCACCTGTCTTGCAAGCGCAAGGACCCAGATTAGATCCCCGGTAACCACATAACAATACTGGGTGTGGAGACTCACCCCAACAGCAATCAGCACCACATACCACAGTGCTGGGCGTGGTGGCTCACACTTGTAATCCCAGCACTCGGGAGGCAGAGGCAGGAGGATTGCTGTGATGCGAGTTTGAAGCTGAGCTCAGGGCCAGCCTGAACCACAAAGCGAGACCCTGTCTCAAAAAAAAATAAAATAAAATAAAATAAAATAAAAATAAAAGGGCTCAAGTGTGAAAGGGAAAAGAAGGTCCTCGATAACTCAAGCTTCCAGTATTTATGGAGTCAGACACCATGGACGCAGGTTGCCTCCCGCTGTCTTTCTCTGTCAGTAATCCAAGTACCCTCCCGAGTTTAGTCCCAGTGATCATTAGGGTGGTGTTTGGCTTGTGGTTGAATAGAGACAAGGAAGGAGGCTCATATAACTTCCTTGTTTCAGGGTTATGGAAAAATGATGGGAGTGGTGGGGTGGGGGTAGCTCAGTGGTTCCAGCATCTGCCTGGCAAACGCAAGGTCCCATGTTTGATCCCTGGTACCACATTCCACAATGCTGGGCGTGGTGGCTCATGCCTATAATCCCAGCACTGGGAGGCAGAGGCAGGAGGATTGCTGTGAGTTTGAGGCTGGCCTGGGTTACATAGTGAGCTCAGGGCCAGCCTGAACTACAAAGCAAGATCCTGTTTCAAAAAAACCTAAAACAAACAAAAAAGAATTATGGAAAAATGGACAACCCTAGGGTGGTGTGATGTTTACAGTGGGGCTAGGAAAGGGAGTGACTCGACCCCTTTATTTCTAACTCTACTACTGCTTCTACTATTACTATTACTACTAATAATAATAGCATTAACCAACATTGAACCAAGTGTGGGGCCTTTCTGTCACGGTGCCAGCCAAGGAGGCCAGCTGAGAGCTGGCGTAGTGAAGCTGATGGTGCCAGAGAGGACAAGGACCCTCAGCGCATGTGCTGACAGCCAGGCAGTTCTCTGGGGTTCCGGGAGCTGTGGTTCCCAGGTCTGGGTCCGGATACCTACCTGTGAGCTCAGGTCCTGTATGATATATATGATTGTTACCTATTCTATATATGTGTGTATATGTATGTATATATATATGTAACAGTCCTGGGGATTGCACCCAGGGCTTGGCACTGAGCTACTTCCCCAACCGTTTTCATTTTTTATTTTGAGACAGGGTCTCACTAAATTGCTTAGTTTTAGAAAAGAAAAATGACTGCTCTGTGAGCCCCACACCTAGGCTGCTTCATGACCCCCCCCATGTCATATGACCCTGGAGAAGTGGCAAGTTGATGACAGCCAAGGACTGGCCAGGGTCCCGGGACCACAAGTGACCCAGCTCGGCTGATGGCTGCTGAACGCCGGCTTTGAAGCCCAGCAGGGAGATAAAAGGAGACAGAGATACCAGAGGGTTCCCTGATAACAATAACCAGCTTGGAAGCTCACACAGAACAAAGCAGAGATAAGGAGCCAGGGCCTCTCTCAAGGCCAAGGGAGTTGAAAAGAGGCTCCTTGGTGTGGACATGGTGTAAAGATGGGTGGCTGGTACTTGGATCCCTGATGGAGCTGAGGAGATAAGGAGGCCAGGCCAGCTTGCTACATGGGCAGGACTCCCAGCCAGTGGCAGCTGGACACTCTAGTGCCGAGTCCTGGCCTTGTCCTCTGAGCTCAAGGCCAGGCCCTCCAGACCCCCTGTTTAGTCTAATAGTAGTTTAGTTGTATTTTGTTGTACTGAGGATTAAACCCAGGGCCTTCATGCTGAGCTAGGTCTCCAGCCCTTCTTAAATTTTTAAATTTTGGTCAGGCATGGTGGAGCCTGCCTGTAATCCCAGCACTGAGGAGGCTAAGGCAGGAGGATCACTAGGAGTTTAAGGCCAGCATGGGCCACAAAATGAGGTCAAATTCAGCCAAATTCAGCCTGGGCTGCATTTTAAGACCTTGTCTCAAAAAACAGAAAGAGAAGAAAATTTTAAATTTTGAGACATTTTACTAAATTGCTAACTTGCCCAAGCGGGGCTTGAATTTGCAATCTTCCTGCCTCAGACTCCCAGGTTGGTGGAATTACAGACATGTACCACACCACCCAGTTTAAGGCCTTTATGGTTTTGATGTTTTATAACAAATTAATAGACTACGTTTTCAGAAATGCCCCAGCAGGTGTCTAAGCCCAATGAGCCTTTAAGGTGGGGGCGGCATTGGGCACAGGGTGGGTCCTAGCTTAGGTAACTGGCCCTGTCCCCTGGGTGAGTGATGGAGTCCTATGAGCCTCAGCTTTCTCATCTGAGCCATTAGGATGAAAGCCAGGGGCGGGGCATGGGAGGATCAGGAGATAAGGGCCATCGCTGTGGTCTGCTGATGCCACCCTAAGCTGTGGGAGGGGCCCTTGCCCAGGCCCTGGTCCTCCCCGGCCATCCCTGGGACAACGGTTATGCACACTTGTGAGTCCTCTTCCCTCTGGATGACACGCCAGGTCCCTGCCCACATAGCCCCATCTGCTTTGGAGGTCTGAGCCAGCCTCACCCCACCTTGTGCCCCCCGAAGGCATCAGGATGTGCACCTCCAGCCCTGAGGGATGGCAACAGGGGCTGTGTGGGCAAAAGAACATGAGGGCTGCAGGAACCCAAAGCCACCCAGGTGCAGACAGGGCTCGCAGGTGTTACCACGGGGGAACAAAACACCCCTGACGGCATGGCATGAGACAGCACTGCACCATCCCGCCGCGCAGTTCTCTTTGGAATCTCATCTGTGGTGGCGGCAGATGTGTAGGAGGCCAGTCAGTCCTGAGTCAGCCTCAGGTGCTGGCCCTGAGCAGAACATGGATGCTTCCACCACTGCCATCACCACGTGGCCTGGGCTGTCTCCTAGGATGGCCGCTGGGGCCCAAGAGGAAGCATCTCAAACAGAAGCAGCCAGAAGCTGTGCTGCCTTTGTGACCAAGTTCCATAGGTCCCACTGTGCCATTTCGGCAGCAGCAACGAGCCTGCTCAAATCAGGCAGAAGGAGGACACAGACTCGCCTGGAAGAAGCGTCAGAAGTCCTTGTAGGAAGAGGGAAGGGACTGGGCGATGCTGTGGGCTATCTTGGAAATACAGTCTGCTACAGAAGAGTGGGCAGTGGAGACAGGTCAGAACCTTCTGAGTGCTCTGGGGACACTGGGCAGTTGCCAGTGTGCCACCAGCCCACTGTGCCACCAGCCCACTGGGCCTTGAGATCCACACCGTGGGCATGGACATTCGGCCAGCAAGAACTGACCTAAGACCCAGAGGCAGCCAGCCCAAGTGTGAACCTTGCAAACAGGCGGTGGCTGTGAAGGCCTGGGCCAGTGGCCTGCAGGGGAGGGTGTAGGAGTTCCTCCAAGTTTGTTCTGAAAAAAGAGCCACCAAGAAGACCACATTTTTTCCTCCAGGAGCAGGGAAGATTCTCCTGCCTCAGCCTCCCAGGACAGTGACCTGTCTGCTGGGGTGATATAGGAAGGGACAGGAGATATTCCCAAAGAGACATGTGGGGACAGTAGTGGGAACCTTTGGAACAAATCCTGGCCCAATAACAAGTGCTCTGTGACCTCAGGTGACCTCTAGTCACAGCTTTGTCCCCTGTCCTGGGACAGTCCAGAACTTCCTGCAGTGGTGCCTATAAGGCACTCAGCAAGTTCCTGACCCATAGCAAGTGTTCAGAAGCTTGCCACTGCTACTGCTCTCAGGATGGACCAGGCTGTTTTTCAAAATAGGGCTCAAGAAGCATTCTAGGAGAAAGAAATTTGATAACACTTACAAACACCTGAAAGAATTACTAAAGTCCATGTAAACCATTTTGAAAATAATGATCATTTTTCCCCCCTGTATCTGGCAATAGGCAAGTGAGTTGAATAGAAGCTACTTCTGCAAAAATTTAAACCGTGAGCCAGGGATTTAGCTCAGTGGTTCCGGCACCTGTCTTGCAAGCGCAAGAACCCGGGTTCGATCCCCGGTAACCACATACCACACTGGGCGTGGAGACTCATGCTCAGCAGCAACCAGTACCACATACCACAGTGCCGGGCATGGTGGCTCACACCTGTAATCCCAGCACTCGGGAGGCAGAGGCAGGAGGATTGCTGTGATGTGAGTTTGAGGCTGAGCTCAGGGCCAGCCTGAACTACAAAGCGAGACGCTGTCTTGAAAAACCTAAAAACAAAACAAAAATAAATAAATATATTTTTAAAAAAAATTTAAACCGTGATGGTGCCCAGCTGTCATCCCAGCCCTTGGGAGCCTGAAGCAAGGCCAGGTACAGTACTGCACACCTATAATCCCAGCACTCAGGAGGCTGAGGCAGAAGGATCATTGTAAATTTGAGGCCCAGTTTGGACTACACAGTGAGTTCAAGGCCAACTTGAACTACCTAATGAGACCCCCAAAAGTTGGGGCTGGGGATGTCGCTCATTGGTGCCACCACCTATCTGGCAAGTCCTGAGTTTGATCCCTGGTTCCACACACAAAAAATTTTAATTAATTAAAACATCAAAACATCTGTCTGTGTCAGTTTACAGTAGCAAAGCACCTGAGGCAATCGCCTTATATAGTGGAAAGGTTTGCCTCAGAAGGCTTCATCCCTGGTCAGTGGCTGCTGGCTTTCAGCCCATGGGGAGCAGCACCCCATGGCCTGCATGTGTGCTGGAGAACCTAGAAGAAGAGGAAGGGCCCAGGGTCCCATCATTCCCTTGGAGGGCACTGCCCCAGTGTCTTGAGACCACACTAACAGTGCCGGGCTGCAGACCTAGCACATAGCACAGTCTTCAGGGTCACTCCAGATGTGAATCACAGCGACGAGTTACAGGGACCCCATCAGCAGCACAAAGAGCAGCTAGCTGGGAGGCCTCTGGGTGAGTCATGGAGCACAGGCTCCCAGGATCTGGGCTGCCAGCAGGGTGTCAACCCCTCCTGGGCACCTTTTGTCCTTTTAGTCCCAACTGAAATTCCAGCCACCACAGAGGGAAGCAGTTTCGGGTGTGGAACATGTGACCTGCCCTATTGCTGTCTGAGTCTCTGACCCTCAGGGTAGATGGCACTTGGGAATTTCTTTGGCCCTAGGGGATGTGGTATCTGAGAGTATTTCTTTTTTTTTTTTAGGTTTTTTGAGACAGGGTCTTGCTTTGTAGTTCAGGCTGGCCCTAAACTCAGCCTCCAACTCACATCACAGCAATCCTCCTGCCTCTGCCTCCCAAGTGCTGGGATTACAGGCGTGAACCACCACGCCTGGCACTGTGGTATGTGGTACTGGTTGCTGTTGGGTGTAAGTCTCCACGCCCAGCACTGTATGTCGTTACTGGGGATCGAACCCGGGTACTTGTGCTTGCAAGACAGGCGCCGGAACCACTGAGCTAATTCCCCAGCCTGAGAGTATTTCTTTTTTGTTCCCTGCCCCACCCCATATTAGGGATCAAACTCAGGACCTTGCACTTGCGAGGCAGGTGCGCAGCACCACTGAGCTAAATCCCCAGCCCCAGGATGTAACACCTGTGGGGCTGGTCTTGAGCAAAGCAGAACACAAGTAGAGAATAATCTTTCTCCTGTGTCCCCCATGCCACCTGTGAGAATCCAGAACCAACAGAGGAGGCCTTGTCTCGATGAGGAGCTGGCGCGGGCTTTTCTTCTTTGTTTCTCTCCGTCCCTCCCTCCCACTCCCTGAGATCAGTTCCTACACTGATTATGCTCATGGCTCTGTGCTTAGAAAAACCAAAGAAGGGCTGGGGACTTAGCTCAGTGGTTCCAGCGCCTGTCTTGCAAGCACAAGGACCTGGGTTCGATCCCCAGTAACCACATACAATGCTGGGCGTGGAGACTCACGCCCAGCAGCAACCAGTACCACATACCACAGTACCAGGCGTGGTGGCTCACACCTGTCATCCCAGCACTCGGGAGGCAGAGGCAGGAGGATTGCTGTGATGTGAGTTGGAGGCTGAGCTCAGGGCCAGCCTGAACTACAAAGTGAGACCCTGTCTCAAAAAAAACCAAAGAAAGGGGGAGAAAATTCCTGAGATCTGTCCCTTGCCTTGAGATGTGTGATGTTTCAAGTCAGGGTATGTTATATGCATATATCAATTTTCCCCAAAGGAATGTATGTATACATACAATAATGCTGGACGTGGTGGCTCATGCCTGTAATCTCAGCACTTGAGAAGCAGAGGCAGGAGGATTTCTGTGAGTTTGATGCTTGCCTGGGCTACATAGTGAGTTCAGGACCAGCCTGAACTACAAAAGCAAGACCCTGTCTCAAAAAAACAAAAAGAAAAAAACTCAGTGCCCTACGAGGAAAATCAGGAAATATCCAACTCGGCCCCCAAAGACTTTCCTGTATTCACATAGCTCTGGCTAGAGTAGAATGTGGGGACAAGGGGATTCCAGCAAAATTCCCAGCGCAAGCCAACATTTATGCACAGGGAAGCCCCAAATTATATTTGTTATGTGACTGGAAAATCCTAAGTGCATGCACACACACACACACACACACACACACACACACACACGCACACATGCACGCATGCACGCACGCACATAACAGAGACACAAGGCTTACGGCCAGATCTGGTAATGAAATCCTGTAATCCCAGCTCTCAGGAAGCTGAGGCAGGAGGATTGCTGTAAGTTCAAGGCCAGGCTGGGCAATATCACGAGACCCTATCTCAAAAAACAGAATGAAACAAAACAAAGTTTTAAGTGGTTCTAAGTTGGAAGTGTCCCTAAGATAACCTGGAAGAAACAAAAATGTATTTAGAAAATGTATTTTAGATTCAAAAATTTCCCACAAAGAATTCCAAAGAGCATGAGCTCATACTAAAAAATCAACATGCTACTGAGAAGCAAACCACAAAGATCACAAGTTAACAGAAGCAACAAGTGATGAGACAAGACCCATAAATACCACACGGACAGCACGCTGAGGCAGAGCAGAAGACAAGTCCTCACATGTGCCAGAAGTGAAAAAGATACTGAAAATACAGAAATAAGAAAGGGAACAGGATGGCTAGCATGACTCTCCTCACAGCAGCCTGTCTGCTTCCTCCAGGACGTCCTATTCTTGCTTTTTCTCCTTCTACTCAGGCCAAGCTCACTCTGCCGAGCCAGTTTCTCCCTCACTCTTTGCTTTTACTTTTTCAAACTTTGCCACTGCTCATGGTACTTTTTTCTTTTATTTGAAACACAGTCTTGCTCTGCAGTTCAGACTGGCCTTGAACTCACTATGTAGCCCATGCAGGTCTGGAACACAGAATGATCCTCCTGCCTCAGCCTTCCTAGTGCTGAGATTACAGGTATGTGCCACCACCCCAGCTTGCTACTACTTTTTGTTTGTCTTGTCCTGTTCTTTGAGACAAGAAGAACCTGGGTTGGGAGGTGGAGGTTGGAAACAGAATATGAAACTAATAAAATTAGCTAGGTATATTTAAAGATGAGCCAGCTAAAACTTTGAGAAATGAAACTATAATTACTATTAAAAACTCCAAAAGACAAGCCAAAAACCAGAATAGACAAAAGGAAATTGAAATGCACAATTTTAGAAATTACTAAGAATTTATCAAAGAATGGTTAAAAGATGAAATATGAGGATCGAGGCATGGTACATGCCTGTGATTCTGGGAGGCAGAGGCAGGAGGCTCGTTGTGAGTTCTAGGGCAGCTTGAACAACAGTGAGACCTTGTCTCAAAAACCCAAAAGCAGGGCCAGGGCCTGGCCCTGAGACTCACGCTCAGCAGCACATAGTACCACATACCACAGTGCTAGGCATGGTGGCTCAAGCCTGTAATCCCAGCACTTGGGAGGCAGAGGCAGAAGTATTGCTGAGATGCAAGTTTGAGGCTGAGTTCAGGGCCAGTCAGAACTACAAAGAGAGACCCCGTTCTCAAAACAAAACAAAACAAAACAAACCCAAAAGCAGGGCCAAGGATTAAGCTCAGCAGCACCTTGACTGCCTCACAAGCACAAGGTCCTGAGTTTGATCCCTGGTATGGGAGGGTGGGGCTTGGGTGTGGTTTTAACAGGACCTGGCACCAGTACAAACAAAATATAAACATAAAAATTTCAGTTGTTGAGCTGGGCCTGTAATCCTAGCTGTAATCCAGCACCACTCAGGAGGCAGAAGCAGGACCTCCATGAGTTCGAGGCCAGCCTGAACTACACAGTGAGTCAAGGCCAGCCTGAATTACATATTGAGGCCCTTGTTTTTAAAAAGTAAAAAAAAAAAAAAAAACTCAGTTGTTAAAAAAAAAAAATCTCCAGTACTACACACACAGAGGTATGGAGCTTAACTCAAATCTCTAAAAATCCAATCTATAAATGAGTGAATGAACAGAATAGATACTTCTCGAAAGAGAAAACACAAATGAGCAGCTGGGATCTCGGGGGAAATGCAAATATTAACCACAGTGCAGGCCGGAGGGGAGCTCAGGGGCAGTGTGCTTCCCAGCTGCACCAGCCCCCAAAAACAAAGCAGAACAATCTGCAGTGTCGCACCAGCTCACCCTCATTTGAATAAATGGCTAACACTGTCTCTCTCTGTGTCTCTGTCTGTCTGTCTGTCTGTCTCTTTCTCTCTAATAGATGCCCAGAAAGCAAAGAGAGTCGCGCAGCCGGGATGGGACAGGCCCCCATCCCAGTAGCTTGAGGTGACCCCGATGCTGAACTAGAACACTCCAGATGTCGAGCTTCTTGTAGCACCCTGCAGGGGCTCAGAAATGCTGAGTGCAGAAGTTACCATAGCTTACTGCCCAGTCTCCCTAGGGGAGGAAGCTCTGCTGTTTGCATTGGCAGAATGGACCTGCCTTGTGGCCTTAAGTGAAGGGAACCCAGCCCAAGACAGCCAGGCCCTGCGGCATGGGTGGGCGGAGAACCAACTGAGAGGACTCTGAATGTCCTCAGCAGGAAGAAGTGACAAATACTTAAAGTGGCAGAGACACCTAGGACCCTGATCTGACAGGCACGTTGTGGGCATGGACTACTGGGTCACGGCCGCATTGCTAGCCATGAGCATACAGAAGGGGAAGGGGACATAATCTGTGTGCTAGTATTGTAGGTAAGGAAGCTACTTAGACATCCCCTAGGCAGTTAGTGCTGGTTAGCATTGAGAAGGAGAGAAGCCACCACATCCACTTAGGATAAATAACAGTGATTAATATTAACAGTGACTGGCAGTGGAAAGGTGCCAGGGTCTAGGTCCATCCTCCCCAGTAAAGACCCTCAAGTGGAACTCCTTAAAGATTGTTACATGATTTACTGTCCCACTTAATTCCCCTTTAATCAATATCAATCTTAGTTTTGTCCACTTTTTTTTTTTTGAGACAGGGTCTCGCCTTGTAGTTCAGGCTGGCCCTGAGCTCAGCCTCCAACTCACACCACAGCAATCCTCCTGCCTCTGCCTCCCAAGTGCTGGGATTACAGGCGTGAGCCACCACGCCCGGCACTGTGGTATGTACTGCTGGGCATGAGTCTCCATGCCCAATACTATATGTGGTTACCGGGCCTTCAAACCTGGGCCCTTGTGCTTGCAAGACAGGTGCTGGAACCACTGAGCTAAATCCCCAGCCCTTTGTCCACCTTTTGAATTTTATTACTTGGCCCCACTTTAAACCCACCTAACTTTGTGGCTTTGCTCTCTATACGTCCCCGGGGAGATGGGGCCCCTGAGTTACCCACTTTTGGATCTCCCTTCTGTCCCTCTTAGGCCGAAGCTTTCTTTCTCAGTGAACTTTTCCTACTCTTAGCCTCTTAGGAACAACCTAGGATTCATTCTTTGGTTTTAGAGAACACAAGCTCATGATTCAGATATGTGGCAAGTTGGGGGTTATACTTGCTCCCCGGTTTTACTATATACACGTACCAGCTCCCCACGATGACTGTACTACAAACATAAGCTAACAAAAATTTCAGAGTTTTTACTGTTTTTTTTTTTTGATACCAGGAATCAAACGCAGGGCCTTGTGCTTATCAGGTAGGTGCGCTGCAACTGTGCTACATCCCCATCCAAACAAAAACTTTCAGGGAAAATAGCAAGTATATATAATCACTGTGTCCCCTGAAGTATCTATCAGTTAGTGGAGAGCACTTCGCATGCATGAGGTTCTGGGCCCAGTCCCCAACACACACAGTAATTCAATACTGTACTGGCCGTGCTTGTGCCGCACACCTATAATCACAGCATTAGGGAGGCTGAGACAGGAGGATCACTGTGGGTTTGAGGCCACCCTGGGCAATCCTAGTGAGATGTTGCCTCAAAACAAATAAATAAGCAAATACACATTTCTGAAAGAGAGAGAGCCCAAACTGCTAAAGTGTGTTTACATTTTTGGGGTAGACTCACAGAGTACAAAATATGTACAAACTTCATGAAAAGAAAAATAGTACAATTTTTTTTTTTTCAATAAGTGGTGTTATCCTTGTCTGAGAGGTCCTAGAGGATGTCGCATAGCCCAGAAAACCCACTGCACTGCCGGCCCCTGGACAAGAATCTCACAGTGCATGTGCTTCCATTTCAATGACCAAGGTTCCCCCAGCAGCGGTCTGCCGTTCTAATACTTGTCTGGAAGCTAATAGTCACCACTGTGAGAACCTCTTGTAATTGTAGAGGCCAAGGGTAACTTGTATTGACCTCATGAGGTCTCAATACATTTTCTATTAAAATGTTTATTCCAGTTTTTCTTTTCCTAAAGCGTGTATACTTGTTTTTGGTGGACTCTACATTTTACCTTGATTCATGGACTTAATTATTTTCACAATTCTGGCCACAAACCAAACTGGACAAGAACTGAATCCAATTTTAACATCGAACCTAACTATTGAATTTTTGGTTTGGTTTGGTTTTTGGTGGGAAGGGGGCGCCTTTTGCTTGCAACTATATTTGGGGAAAGAAATTCATTGGCAACTCCTGTCTCTCGGGACTATTCTTTTTTGTTTTCGAGACAGGGTCTCGCTTTGTAGTTCAGGCTGGCTCTGAGCTCTCTATGTAGCCCAGGCAAGCCTTGAACTCACAGCAATTTTTCTGCCCCTGCCTCTCAAGTGCTGGGATTACAGGTGTGAGCCACCATGCCTGGCACCGTGGTGTGTGGTACTGATTGCTGGTCACATGAGTCTCCATGCCCCACATTGTTGTATGTGTTTACCAGACATTGAACTAGGGACCTTGTGTTTGCAAGGCAGGCACCAGAACCACTGAGCTAAATACCTGGCCTCTTGGGGCTATTCTTACTCCCCAGTAAATCTTCCTACTGTTGGACTGGGGATTTAGCTCAGTGGTTCTAGCATTTGCTTGGCAAGCACATGGTCTCAAGTATCACATACCACAGTGCCGGGCATGGTGGCTCATGCCTGTAACCCCAGAACGTGAGAGGCAGAGGCAGGAGGATTACTGTGAGTTCAAGGCTTGCCTGGTCTACATAGTGAGTTCAGTATCAGTCTAAACTGCAAAGTGAGACCCTGTCTAAGCAAAACAAAATTTCCTACTGTTAACTTCCACTGTTCCGTTAGAATTCATTCTTCACGGCCAAGGATGTAGTTCCACAGTGCAGTGCCTGCCTGGCAAGCCTGAGGACCTGGATTCAATTCCTGGTAACAAAAGAGAAAAAAATTCATTCCTCACATGAACTCAGCATATCTGACATATAGCATGTTGGGAGCTGTATCTATTCCCCCTTATCAGAAGGACACAGCTGTCACAAAGAGTTTGCAATTGTGGCTTTTCTTACATCAGCCTGCCCTGTAGCCTCCAGGATGTACTTTTATGTTGGATTCTCCTCTCTTACTCAGCCCAGGCTCACTCTGCAAAGCCAATTTGTTCTTCACTCTTCACTTTTACTTTAGCAAATAAACTTTGTCACTGTTTAAAAAAAGAAAAAAGAAATTAGGCCAGGGATTTAGTTCAAGTGGTACCACGCCTACCTACAAATACAAGGGCCAGAGTTTGATCTCTGGTACCACTAAAAAAAAAAAATTAAGTTTGTGGACTGAGATGTCACTCATATATCTAATTGTCTATCTGTATAATAATTATGTATCAATAATATATTATTTTATTGCAGCAGCTCCATACACTGGCCCGTCTACTTATCCTGTCCACAGGGGTTCTTGTTCTTGATAGCCTGGTGTTGTTTGCTTGTTTATCTACTCAGTGACCAGACTGATTCTCAAGACATTTCTTGAGGTGCGCAGGCTCCGAACTGCCCTGAGAAAGCCCAGGCTGGGCCCGTGCAAAGCTGCCCTACCCTGTTGTCACCCTCCTTTCTCTCTTCTGGCCTTCTGTATCCTGCTCAGCTCTTCCCCTCCCAAATGGCTATCTGACTGGGTGAATGTTTTCAACACTGACTGGACCATAACTTTCTCCACAAATCAAACTCCATCCAGCCTCTTGGCAGGGAGAGTCCTGGAGGCCGTCTGGGGGCTGTCCTGACCCCTGAGGGCTCTTCCCAGCTCCCTCTGGCAAACTTCCAGCTAGGCTCAGCTTCACTGTTGCCAGCCTTTCTGACTGCTTATCAGCACTGTCTCCTGCTCTCCCAGAGCGCCTGCAGGCATCAACGCCCACACGCTGCTCTCCACACACTCCCTAGGAGACAGGCCACAGCTGTCCTCACAACCCTCTCTCTCGCTGCACAAAACTGGCACTAAGTATGGCAGAATACAACTGTAACCCAGCCCCGGGAAAGCTGAGGCAGGAGGAATGTGGTGTGTTCAAAGCCAGCCTAGTTTGAGACCCTTCCTCAAACAGAGAAATAAACTTTGTCTCACTGCTCTGAGGCCAAGGTTCTATCTCAACAGGGCCCAGGGGATTACCCAAAGCAGAGATGGAAACCCTGACCATCCCACACACCAGGCAGGCTGCAGGTTAACTCCTTCCAGCACAGAGCAAGAATTTACAGTAAGGAGTGTCAGTCAGAGGCACAAAGAGGTTTAAATATAGCAGAATTTAAAATGCATACACAGAAGAGTTAGGATGTGATAACAGTACATAGGAGACTCAGGCAAGAGGATTGCTACAAGTTCAAAGTCAGCTTGGACTACATAATAAGTTCTAGGCCAGCCAGAACTACATAGCAAGACTGTCTTTAAAAAAAAAAAATCAAACAAATAAAAGAAATAAGAGCTAGGGACTGTAGCTCAGTGCTTCCCATGCCTGCCTTGGAAGCGCAAGGTCCCGAGTTTGATCCCTGGTAACCACGTACAACAATGCCAGGTGTGGTGACTCACACGCGCCAGTGTGGTGGCTCACGCCTGTACTCATGCCAACACTCGGGAGGCAGAGGCAGGAGGATTGCTGTGAGTTCGGGGCTTGCCTGGGCTACATGGTGAGCACAGGGCCAACCTGAACTACAAAGTGAGACTGTGTATCCAAAAAAAAAGAGAGAAAAAAGAAATAAGACTATGGTTTCTCGAGAGAGAGGTAGGCTAGTCAGGAGCTGGGGGAATTTATGTGCTTTGGGAGTAAACGTCTTGTGGAATTTGTGAATCTATACAAAGTCTGATCTTGGCTTACAGAAGAAAATTCTGCCGCAGGAATAAAGATAAAATGGCTTCCTTCACAGGGGGAATGGTGGCCTCCCTCAAAGGTAAGACTCAGTCTTGTATTGTTTTTAAAAGCCACATTCTATTCTTTAAAAAATAAATAAAATACAATGCCACATTCTTTGAAACTTCCCAGTCTTTATCTTAAACTCAAGTTTCTGCCCGATTTATAGATTTACAGCATTATTTTAGACAGTGAAGTTAGATAGAAACTCATAGGCAGCTAGAGATAGGCCTTCTAGGGACAGAAAATGAAACCCAACAAAACTGGGGTCGGAGGCAAATTAGAGTCCCAGGCCCGCTCCTTAGAGATGAACAGCAGCTTGAGATTGTGCTGTACTTAGCATGAGCTAGTCCGCTGAGTCCAGATAGGCATCAGACACACAGGTGAGTGACCAGAACACCCTGACCCACACTCCCATCCCTTTCCAGGATGCCTCGGTCCTGTCCGTGTTGGATTGGTATGTCGCTGTTGTACAAGACATGTAGAGAAGTCCCAATGCTGCCACTTGTCAAATTCTTCAATAAAAACAGAAAGAAAGAAAGCAATCCTTTCAAATGTATTGTTTGGAAGCAAACATTATCCCGATACCAAAAGTAAAGAAGGGTCTAACCAAAAAAGAGAACTACGGACCTATCTCTGATGAACATAGACATAAAAATGCTCAGTAAGATACTGGTAAAGAGAATGTAGCAGATCATCAAGAAGATCACACACCTTGACCAAGCAGGATTCATCCCAGGGATAGAGGGATGGTTCAACATACACAAGTAAATAAATGTAATACACCATATTAACAGAACCAAGAGCTAAAACCATATGATCATCTTGATAGATACAGAAAAAGTGTTTGAGAAAGACCAACATTCATTCATGATTTAAAAAAAAACACACACACAATTGCTGAGAGTTGGAGGCTAGCCTGGGCTATATAGAGAGAGTTCAGGGCCAGGCTGAACTATAAAGCAAGACACTGTCTCAAAAAACTTAAAAAAAACCCCATCTATCATAGACTGATATGGCCAACTTCATGCTAAATGGATAAAAATGGAAACCTTTCCCTTTAAAATCAGGAACAAGATAAGAATGTCCACTGTCATCAATCTTATTCAATATACTTCTATAAACACTAGCTACAGCAATTAGATGAGAAAAAAATAAAAAGGAATAAGGACAGAAAATAAAGTTACATTATCATTATTTTCAGATGACAAAATATTCTACATAGAAGACCCCAAAAACTTGAAAAAAAGTTTTCCAGATTTAATAACCAAATTCAGGAGTGTAACTGGATACAAAGTCAACACTCAACAATCAGTACCTATCTTGTACATACATGACAAACTCACTGAAAGAGAAATTAGGGAAATAATAGCTTTCACAATAATATCCAAAAAATGAAATACCTAGGAATCAACCTAGTGAAGGAAGTAAAAGACCTCCACACTGAAAATTATAGTACTCTAAAAAAGAAGATCAAAGAGGATATCAGAAAATGGAAGGACATCCCTTATTCTTGGGTAGGAAGAACCAATATAGTGAAAATGTTATACCAAAATTGTTATATAGATTTAATGCAAGTCCAATCCAAATTCCAATGCAAATTGGATAGAGTCTGGGCGTGGTAGCTCATACCTGTAATCCCAGCACTTGGGAGGCAGAGGCAGGAGGATTGCTGTGAGTTTGAGGCTGGCCTGGGTTACATGGTGAGTTCTAAGCCAGCCTTAACTACAAAAGTGAGACCCTGTCTCAAAAAAAAAAAAAAATTCCAGCAACATATCTCACAGAATTAGAGAAAAAAATTCTACAATTCATTTGGAGCCTGAAGAGACCTAGAATAGCAAAAGCAATTCTGGGGAACAAAGGCACAAGGCAGGGAGCATCACAATCCCTGACTTTCAATTATACTACGAAGCTGGGGATTTAGCTCAGAGGTTCCGGTGTCTGCTCAGCAAGCACAAGGTCGTGAGTTCAGTCCCCAGTACCACATACCACAAAGTTGGGCTTGGTGGCTCATGCCTGTAATCTCAGCACTCAGAAGACAGAGGCAGGAGGATTGCTAGGAGTTTGAGGCTAACCTAGGATACATAATGAGCTCAGGACCAACCTGTACTATAAAGTGAGACCCTATCTCAAAAGATAAAATTTAAAAAACTAGTAAATTATACCACAAAGCTACTATGATAAAAACAGCATGGTGTGGAAACAAAATGACCTGAGGATCAACTGGACAGTTTAGAAGATGCAGAAAGAACTCCAGACTTACTTAGCCACCTTGTCTTTGACAAAGGAGCCAGAAACCTCCACTGGAAGGAAGATAGCTTCTTTAAAAAGTAGTGCTCGGCTGGGGATTTAGCTATTATCTCTGGAGCCTGCCTCATAAGTGCAAGGTTCCAAGTTTAATTTGCAGTAAAAAGAAAAAAAAAGGTAGTGCTGGAGAAATGGCTTTCCATTTGCTGAAGATTAAAAGTAGATTCTTAGCTTTTATCATGCACTAAACTCATATCAAAATGGATCAAAGATCTAAATATTAAATCTGAAACACTAACCTACTAGAAGTTAGAACAGGTAGAACTCTTGAAGATACTGATGTAACTGAAGATTTTATGAACAAAACCTGGATCACATAGGAGCTATCACAAAGAATCAACAAAATCAGATCTCATCTTATTAAAAAGCTTCTGCACAGCAAAAGAAACCACCAAAAGAATGAAGAGACAACTCACAGGGTGGAAAAAAATTATGCCAGCTGTTCCTCAGATAAAGGACTAATATATAAAATATATAAAAAACTAAAAAAATCAGACCCCTCAAATTTAAAGACCCTATCCAAATATGATTATTTCAAATGTATAGACACGTCTCAGATGAAGTAAAAATGTAGAAAAAGTGTATGAAAAATATTCAACATCACTCATCATTTAAGACATGTGAGGGCCAGGGAGTTAGCTCAGTGGTTCCAGCGCCTGTCTTGCAAGTGCAAGGGCCCAGGTTCGATCCCCCGGAACCCACATACAATACTGGGCATGGAAACTCATGCCCAGCAGCACACAGTACCACATACCACAGTACTGGGCATGGTGGCTCATGCCTGTAATTCTAGCACTTGGGAGGCAAAGGCAGGAGGATTGCTGTGCTGTGAGTTTGAGGCTGAGCTCAGTGCCAGCCTGAACCACAAAGTGAGACCCTGTCTCAAAAAACAAAACAAAACAAAAAGAAATCAACCAAAGGGCCAAGGGTTTAGTTCAGTGGCTCCCTGCCTTTCTCTCAAGCATAAGGTCATAAATTCAATCCCTGATATAGGAAAAAAAAAATCAACCAATAACAAATGCTGGCAAGGCTGTGGGGAAAGAGGAACTCTTCTCCACTGTTGGTGGGAGTACAGACTGGTATATAACCATGTGAAAATCAATGTAACAATTCCTCAAAAAATTAAAACTAGAGGGCCCAGGGATTTCGTTCAGTGGTTCTGGCATCTGCCTGGCAAACTCAAGGTCCCAAGTTTGAGCCCCAGTACCACATACCACAATGCGGGCATGGTGGCTCACACTTTTAATCCCAGCATGCATGAGGCAGAGACAGGAGGAATGCCATGAGTTCAAGGCTAGCCTGGACTACATAGTGAGATCTCATCTCAAAAAACTAAAAAAACAATAAAAAATAAAACTAGAGCAGGGTATGGAGGCACGAGTTTAGAAGTCCACCACTTGGGAGGCTGAAGCATTAGGATTTATGTGAGTTGGAGGCCTGCCTGGGGTACATAGTGAATATAAGGCCAGCCAGAATTATGTAGAGAGACCTACCTAAGGAAAAACAACAACAGCAACAAAAAAACTAGGGGTTTCATTCAACCCAGCTATTCCCCTTTTGGGATCTTTCCTGAAAGAATTAAGACCATGATACTGCAGAGATATACGCATAGCCATGTGTATAATGGCTCAGTGTGTAATAGCTAAGTTTTAGAATGAGCTCAATTGCCCATCAACCAATAAATGGATAAAGAAGAGTTTTGTTTTGTTTTTACCTAATGCAATCCTATTCTGGCATAAAAAAGAATGGGTTTCAGATATTTCTAGCTAAAGGGATGTTCCTGGAGACCGTACTCTTAAGTGAAATAAAGTGATCACACATATTTATTATTGTTGTTATTGCTTTGGGGTTTTGAGACAGGGTCTCACTTTGTAGTTCAGGCTGACCATGAACTCATATATCCCAGGCTAGTCTTGCCCTGCAGGTGATCCTCCTGCCTCTGCCTCCCAAGTGCTGGGATTATGGGAGTAAGTCACTATGCCTGGCCAGGATACTCATATTTAAATACTACATTGTTTCTCTCGTGTGAGAAATCAAAAGTGGAAATAAAGACTAAAATGTAAAATAGATATTGAGAAATGGGAAGAAAATGTTCAAATGGGAAGTGGAACAAGGCGGGGCGGGGAAAGGAAAGACAGGACAAGAAAGGCAAAGTTGAAATAAAGCTCTGGTAGGGGCTGGGGATTTAGCTCAGTGGTTCTGAGGTCCTGAGGACCTCAGACCTGCAAGGACCTGCAAGGTCCTGACTTCCATTGGTAACCACATACAACAATGCAGGGCGTGGTGACTCACACCCACCAGCAATCAGTACCACATACTACAATGTCAGGTGTGGCAGCTAATCCCAGCACTCAGAAGGCAGAGCCAGGAGGATTGCTATGAGTTCCCAGTTGGCTTGGGCTACATAGTGAGCTCAAGGCCAGCCTGAACTACAAAGCCAGACCCTGTCTCGAGAAAAAAAAAAAAAGATTATGACAAATAGAGTCACTTAGGTAATATTGATTAAATGAGATCCAATGCGAAAGCAAGTCATGTAGCAAGCATACGAGGATTTTCGGTCAGGGATCTTTCCTAGAAGCCGTGGTAAGACTTTGGTCCCCTACCCAGGTGACTGACACCAATTTAGAATATCTGTCAGTGCTGTTCATCCTTAGGGGAAGCATTCAGGTGTGGTAGTTTCTTTTACAATGCTCGCCTTCAGTGAATTGTCTAGATTGCCCTCCATGTTGGCTCTTTGAGAGCTGGCCCTGTCCGACTGCTTACAAAATATCTAATTAACTTACCTATCTACAAGAGTGGCACACCACTGTAATCTAGCACTTGGAGACTGAGGCAGGAGGACTGTGAGTTTGAGGCCAGCCTGGCTACATGGCAAGAACCTGTCTCAAAAAAAAAAAAAAATTCCTTGGACAAAGAGAGTCTTGGAAGCTACCTATTTTGGGAACCTCTCCAGTTTCTCAAGACTTCTCTGAAACCTTTCCCATGCTTAATCTCCTTTGTCCTGAAATCCATTCATTTTTTTCTCAAATTCATTCTTATTAGGAGACAGGATCTGACATCTAACAGCCTCGAACTCACAGCAATCCTCTTGCCTCTGCCTCCCCAGTGCTAGGAATATAGGCGTGAGCCACCATGCCCAGCACTGTGGTATGTGCTTCTGATTCTGGTGCGCTGAGTGAGTCTTCACACCCGGCACTGTTCTATGTGGTTATGGGGGATGGAACTCAGGACCTTGCGCTTGCAATGCAGGCACTGGAACCACTGAGCTAAATCCTGGGCCCATCTTCTCTCCTTTCCAGTGGTAACCTTCAGTGATTATGTTTCCATTGTCTTCCAAATTGGCTGTAATGCTGTCTTCCCTGTGGGCTCCTCAAGGTCCAGCCCTCTCTGCCTACAAGATATCTAATCAGTTTATCTATCTACAACAAGAGCACAAATACAAATATCTTTTGATAACCTTGGGAATCTGTAATTGGATCCAGAATTTAGTTGCTGCCTTTGTATAAGCACATTTTTGTTTTGTTTTTTGAGACAGGGTCTCACTTTGCAGTTCAGGCTGGCCCTGATCTCATTCTGTAACCCAGGCTAGCCCTGAACTCACAGCAATCCTCCTATCTCTCTCTCCTGAGTGCTAGGATTATAGATATGCATCAACATGTCTGTCCTACTGTATAAATACAATTTTAAAATAATGGTTTCCCTTGGTTCCTTTCTGTCTTTATTTCTCTTTTGCTTTTTTTTTTTTTAAATGAGACTGGGTCTTGCTATGTGGTTCAGGCTGGCCTTGAACTCAGTGATCCTCCTATCTCAGCCTTCTGCGTGCTGCAGCTATAACTGTGCACCACCACACTCACTGTGGTGTAGAGTTTTGGAAAGTTAGACCTTGGAGTAAATGGCACCATAGCTTGGGCAGCAAATCCCAAGGAATGTTGCTCAGAAAGGAGAAAGGACCAGCCTGGGATAGGTCAGTGCACATATGAGGGTCCCAGTGGGAAAGGGCGTCTGTCATGCTATAGTTTGTCTCTCACTCTTCATTCTTCGGTCTTTATGAACATTCGTGTCAAGAACTACAAGCCCTCGGTCATGGGGTCTCCTAGGAAGAGATGTTGGGGAGCAGGTATTTTCTTATTGTCAGCGGCTGAATTAGTTAGAAAATATTATAAGGCAGTTAGGCAGGGCTGGGCCTTCCATACAGAAGACAATTATGGCAGAGACTCATTCACTTAAGGCCAGACTTCAAGAAAATGAGGAATGACTTCCCAGCAGTTACTTCCCCTAGAAAGGAAGAAAGTGACTGATATGCTAAATAGGCATCAGTCAGCTAAGGGTTGGGAACTTCCCTATACCATTTCTCCTCAGAAAATCTTTGTTCCTTCCCTGTTGCTTGCTACATGACCTGCTTCCGCATTTGATCCTGAGCTAATCAGTACTCTTAGAGACTATACTTGTTATAATCTTATCGGTTGACTTACAGATTTGTCATACACACCTTGTGATTTCCCATTGGATCAAATTACTTAAGCAACTGTCCTCATAATTGTATTGGTTGACTAAAGTGTTGCCCCATGTTGAACCCGCCTTATCGTGGGGCTTTGCCCAGTAAAACACCCTTGAGAAGCAGGGTCAGTGAGCTACTCACTTTCCAAGACCCTATCTGTCTTAGACAGATGCTACTTTTTCTCAAAAAAATTCTTCCTACTTTTAACCTGTGTTGTTCCCAGAATTCATTCTTCAGTTTTAGGGAACAGGAAGTCAGCCATTTTGGACACCTAGCAGGTTGGGAGTTCGAATATTTCCCTTGTACTACTTGGCGGTCCATAGATTATAGGCACTGTATCATCTATTCTCATTCTGCTCTGTGAGCATATTTGGAAGCTTTCTTCAGAACCTTCTCCTAAAGAGTTTCCACAAATTAAAAAAAATGAGGTTCAGATAAGGTTCAACAGCTCAACAGTCTTCAGGAAAGGCCTAGCCCCAAGTTTCTCTGCTTGTGCATGAAGGTCATTCAGAGTTCAGACCGGTAGGCTGGTTTGTTTTTGCAGTACCAGGAATCCAACTCAGTACCTTGCACTTTCCAGGCAGGGATGATGTCACTGACTTATATACCTGGCTCAAGAGTTCAAACTGTTGCTTCAAATGGCTGCTTGTTGGTCTGGCTCTCCAGCTTCTTTGGAGGTTGGTCTGGAGCTGGCCCTGTGTGCCTTGCTATGTCCTGGAAAGAACACTATTCCAAGGCCTGTCCCAGGCCCTGATGTTAATGCCTGCCTTGGCCTCACGGGGAGGTCAGGGCCTGTAAAAGCTTTCTCCCCACCCTTCATTCTGGCCTCTGACCTCAAGACTTAACTTTTTTTTTTTTTTTTTTTTGGTACCAGGGATCGAACTAGGGACCTTGCACTTGCAAGGCAGGCACTGGAACCACTGAGTAAATCCCCAGCTCCTCCAGTGCTTACTTACTGCATTTTAAAAATAACTTTCTCCCTCGGGTTATCTCCGTCATGTCTTTCAGATGATTCAAGGGAGCGGATGGTGAATCTCAGTTGTCCTGATTTCCTGCTTTCTCTGGCCCTCCTATTCAACCCTGAAACTTTGACCAGGGTTTCGGGACCTCTACCTTTCTCCCCCTCTCACATTCCCAGTCTCCCCTGCGCCCCTGCTTCTAGGGTCCCTGTCCTGTGGCGTCAGTTGCTTCATGGATGCAGTTTCTCCTCTAGTCACGCAGTCCGAGAGCTCCGTCCCTGTTGCCTCTGCTCTGTGATCATCCCGCTCCTTCCCTTCCGGTCTGCTTCAGCTTCTCTCCGGACTTTATGTTAGCAGGGATGGCTGCCTGTCCTGGAGTGGCTCACCGCAGAAGAGGAAGAAGACCCCAAGCTGAGCTGTGCAGCTTCCTACCTCTGCACTACGAGAGGAAAGGGTCTTTTGAGTGGAGGGAAAGAAGGGGCAGGGCAGGAGGCTTCAGACTAGCCTCGGCTCCTTCTTCCTCCTGCAGGGCACCAGAGGCCCGCTGTCTTCCCAGGCCTGCTAAGGAGGGCTTTTCAGGATCACTGAGCAGGCTCAGAAGAGCTAAATAAAGATTAAGTGGCAACCTCTTAACTGGGTAGGTGGAGCTTCTCTTTAGGATTTAGAAAACCGGGGAGGGACAGAAATCCTCCAATGGGATAGGGAAGAGGTAGAGACTTTGCAAAGGGCAAAGGGCAAGGACTACAAGGACAATTCCAAAGGAGGGGCCCTCCACGTTCCTTTCTTGGAGAAACCAGATAACATCCCTCCTCCCTCCTCCCTCCTTCCCCTTGCCTCCCAGAAGTGGGCCCAACTGGAGATCATCGGTGAGAGAAATAAACTGGACTCAGAAAGACCAATGCCACGTATGGGGAAATCTAAAAATGATGACAAGAAGGGTAGGAGACGGAAGCCAGGAGTGGTGGCTGAGGCAGGAAGATCTCTGAGTCGGAGTCACAGTGAGTTCAAGGTCAGCCTGGAATAACCAGTGACAACTTATTCCCAAAACAAAGTAAGAACAGAAAAGAAGGTAGGAATTCATTATTAGACGAAGAAAGGGACAAACAGAGGGGGAGGAGTAAAAGTGGATAATGAGAGTAATACAGATAGGATTCTGGGAACTGAGGAATTTACTCCCCTGCACTGGTTTGAGCTCAAGCACTAAACACTCTAAGGCCATCCCTCTCCACCCACTTAGCTGGCCACGGCCTAGGAGCCTTCTGTGCACATCATGCCCTTATCTCCTCTTGAGCCTAAGAACCTGATTTATCTGCGTGGTGTCCAGCACGTTTCTCTGTTTGTGACCTTCAACAGACATAACGGCTTTTCCTTCAGCATCATCTTTGTAATTCTCTGCTGGCTGGACACACAATCTGGGAATCTGTTTGATCCATTGCATGGTAATGGGATGGAGATGCTCAAAATGTATTATATGAACTGAACCCCCAAGTGTGAGAGAGGGAGGGCAGGACAAGGAGGTGACAGAGAGGTAAAAATGTCCAATGATTATTATGTGCCTAAATGAATTTGCAAAATGAAATCATTAATCTATAACCAATATGCACTTTAAAAAAAATAGATGTGAAATGAGGAGGAGGAAGTTGTCCAAGCCAGGCCTTTCCTTGGACCCTTGTCATCAGCAGTAACAGGTCCTGCTCATTCCCTTCCTTCTCTCCCCACTGGATTGGTCTCATGAGCTCTGAGGAGTCACTGCCCCATCCTTCATGAGGCTGGGCCGTTACTGAGGAGTCAGGCAGCTGAACCAGAAGACCTGCATCCAAGCGCTGCACTGAGGCCTGAAGCCTCTGACATGGAGTAAAGGCAAAGATTTTCACTCAGTGCCCCGAAGTCAAAGAGATGAGGAGAAACAGAATAGACCTGAGGGGCTCAGACCACACTAGGGGTGACATACGGGTAATATGGTACTTCCAAACCTGATAGATATCCCAGGTGTGAGTTTGTGGTCTCTAAAATTAAAGAATTAATTCCAAGAACAATGGAAGCAAAGAGCAGAAAGAATTTATTTTGGGGGGTGTTGTTTTTTTGGAGGCAAGGTCTTGCTTTTGTACTTTGGGCTGGCTCTAATCTTGTTATGTAGCCCAGGCAAGACTTGAACTCATAGCAATCCTCCTGCTTGTGCCTCCTGAGTGCTGAGATTGCAGGCATGAGCTGTGGTGTGTGGTGCTGATTGCCAGTGGGTGTGAGTCACTATGCCCTGTTTTATTGTATGTTTTGTTAGCGCTTGCAAGGCAGGCACGAGAACCACTGAGCTAAATCCCTGGTCCAGAAAGAATTTATTGAGAGAAATATAGCTTCCTTCTGAGAGAGACAAGAGGGGGACAGGAAAGTAGGTTGCCTGCCCACCATGTACCCCAGGGATTTTATGGAGCAAAGCTAGGAGGACAGGCAGCTTCAAGGTGAGACAAAACTATAGTCAATTAGTAAGATTACAAGTTCAGTCCCTTAGGTAATCTTAGTCCAGTGAAAAATCACAAGGTGTATAAAACTATCATCAACCAATAAGATTATGACAAGTATAATGCTTAGGTAATACTGATTAAATGAGGATCCAATGGGAAAGCAAGTCATGTTGCACACATGCAAGGATTTTCAGGCAGGGATGTTTCCTAGAAGGGGTGGGTAGGAGTTTGGTGCCCCCCCCAGGTGATTGACATTGATTTAGAACATCAGTCACTGCTGTTCATCCTGTGGTAGTTTCTCTTCTTTACAACGCTGGCCCTCAGTGAGCCTGTCTAGATTGTTCTCCATGTTGCTCCTTGACTGTCTTGCATGTTGCTTCTTGGAAGACTGGCCCTGTCTAACGGCCTACAAGATCTCTAATTAGCTTACCTATCTTCAATAGGGAACTGGAATCTTTAAGAAAAGTTCTCCCCATGCTGCCCTATCCTATAGCTCTGGGCTGTCCAGAAGGGAAGTGTTATCTAAAGACCTTCCCCGCCTTGGGCTGGGGCCTAGTTTAAATTATTTTTATGAGTTTCTTCTTGATAAAAGGACCTGAGGAATCACTGATCATCTCAAAAGGATTAGGGAAACATTTTGTAATTCCTAAATAACTTCTGAGTAAAATGCTGAGAAGCATCATAATTACCCAATTCCCCTCAACCCCAGAAGTAACTCTGGGGTGCCTAAAAATGCATCCCCACTCACCCTCTCAACAGAAGTTTTCCTAGCACTACCTGCTTTCTTGCTAGAAGCTGTAACTCTGGAACTTCTTCACAACAAACTCTCCCTAGACCTCTGCATGGCCCATGCATCTGGACTGAATTCTTTCACGAGGGCACAAATAGCCAAGGACCAAGGAAGACAAAGACTGCTCCTCGCTGTGTCATGACTCAGTTTCCCAGTATGTCTGTCTCCGCTAAAATCATTTAGGAGTTTAATCCCTCACTGTGGCGGTGTTGGGTCTGAGCCTGGGATGAAGTACTTGGAAGTGGGCAGAGCTCTCAGGGCTATGTTGGCACCATACACTGAAGGAATTGGCACTCTGAAAGGGACTGGATCTTTCGCTACAGAGGCTGGCTGTGGATTGTGTTTGTTCCTCCACTTTCTGAAGTGCACAAGGCCCTCCTCCAGAGAAGTCAGGCGGGTGTGGCCATCTGACCTTGAACTTCCAGCCTTCAGAACTGGCAGTAAACCTCTTTTCCTTATAGGTTACCCACTCCTGAGTGTTCTGTTATAGGAACAGAGCTAGATTAAGACACACCCTGAGATGAAGGCATTAGGAGAAATCTTCTTTTGTTTGTTTGAGGCAAGCTTCTTGTTATGTAGTTTATTTGAAGCTGTCCTCAAATTCACAGCAACCTCCTACTTCAGCCTCCCAAGTACTGGCATTACAGGTAATGTGCCAACATGCTTAGCTTATTATAGTATACATTTAATTGTCCTTTTTTAAAATTAACTCTTGCTAATCTTCTGAAAGCAGAACTTGGAGAAAATCAGTCTTCCTTGGCCAAAACAGCCTCTCTTTCTCTCTCTGCTGACCTCTGTTCGCTATTCTGTTGTAGATAAGATTAATAGCAAAATTCTTACAAACTGAGTCCTGCAATGTCCTGGTTTCTCAGGAATCTGCTTGCCTTCAAGGCTGACCTCTGCTCTGCTACTGATAA
The DNA here is from genome assembly GCA_004026965.1 of Petromus typicus. Taxonomy (NCBI): domain Eukaryota; kingdom Metazoa; phylum Chordata; class Mammalia; order Rodentia; family Petromuridae; genus Petromus; species Petromus typicus. Next base: position 24,087 of record PVIR01005585.1, on the reverse strand, counting down.
AGTAGACAATTATATTCTTGTAAAGGAGCTCTGTAACATCTTGGAAACTGTTTTCTGTCAAGAAATACAGATAAAGTTGACAACCTTCTTCCTGTGACCTGGAGTTCCTGATACCTGGTTTTCTTTCAAGGCTAAACTATAAACCGTCACTGAGTAAATAACTGCTTTTGTCTTCCTCTGTAATCTCACCTTGGCCCCTCCCCGTTTCACACCAATCCTTTCCAACAAAGGTATAAAAACTGGAGCCTTCCCTTTGTTCAGGGATCAGTCCTTTGGAGGAGTCCAGCGGAGTCTGTGTACAGCTGAAAATAAAATCCTCCTGTTATGAGCAGTCTCTCAGTCTCTCGTGTTCTGCAACAACATCCTGTTGTGCTCAATTTCTAACTGAAGCATTGCCATAGGCAAGTATGCATAGAGGAAAACATAGACTACACAGGCGTGGTACTCTGCAGCTGCAGCCATCCATTGTGTGTTAGTCACCTTCCGTCACTGGAACACAATACCTGACGCTTGCAATTTAAGGGAGGAGAGGTTTATTTTTGTTCACTGTTTCAGAAGGTCCATAGTCGGCTGGCTCCAAGGGAGAAACTTCATGGTGGAAGAAACATTGCTGTGCAAAAGAAAGCTCCTCAACCCAGGTCAGTCAGGAAACAGAACTCAAGAGAAGAGGGCCAGAGGCCAGAGGCAGACCAACAGCCATAACCCCATGACACACCAAACACTCTCAGAGGTGTGTCTTGCCAATGTGTCTCTCAAGCCAAGCTGACACTCAAGCCTAGCTCTTACACTGTATCTACCGTCCACTGTGACACTGATACAGATTTCGTTAAACCATGTGTAATCTCTACATAAAGATATCAGATTGGAGTTTTGCCTAACATGAGGTGAACTTTCCCAAGTGCAATCAAAACCATAACTCCTTCCCCCTCAATCTCAGCAGTTCAAGCACTGCTCAGAAGTCCAAGTCTAAAGTCTCCTTTGAGACTCAGGGCAAAGTCTCAGCTATGAACTTCTGTAAAACCTAAACAGCAAGCTAGGCATAGCGGTGCACACTTGCAATGTGAATACTTGAGAAACTGAGGCAGGAGGATTCCTGGAAGTTCAAGGCCAGCATGGGCTACATAGGAAGACTTTGTCTCAAAAAAAAAAAAAAAAAAAAGAAAGAAAAGAAATAATCCAAACAGTACTTAATCCCAAAACACAATGGCACACTGTAAACATTCCCATCCAAAAGACAGAAAAAAAATAACAAAAGAATAGGACCAGAAGCCGGGAATTTAGCTCAGTGGTTCTGGCATCTGCTTCGCAAGCTCAAAGTCCTGAGTCTGATCTGCTTGCCTATATCACATACCACAATGCCGGGTGTGGTGGCTCGAGTGTAATCCTAGCACTTGGGAGGCAGCAATAGGAGGATTACTGTGAGTTCAAGGCTCATCTCAGCTATGCAGTGAGTTCAGGGCCAGTCTGAACTACAAAACGAGACCCTGTCTCAGAAAAAAAAAAAAAAAAAAACAAGACCAAAGCAAGATGGAAACCCGTGGCCTTCCCAGTTGCTGCCCTTTGACCTCTCTCTTGGGCTGGCTCTGCTTGCTGCCTGTGGTTTTCCTCAGCGGATGTTCCATATTTCTGGCATCTCCAACTTCCTTAGTCTGTACTATCGCTTTGACTTCCCTCTTACCCTTCAAGCATCACTCTTAGAAGCTCCTGGCCGGGATTGTGACCCTGCTACACCACACTGCCTCGCCTTCCAGACCTTAGGTTGGAAGCTTCTGTAACTCCACACCTTTTTTTTTTTTTTTTTTGAGTCAGGGTCTCACTTTGTAGTTCAGGCTGGCCCTGAGCTGACTGTGTAGCCCAGGATAGCCTCGAACTCACAGCAATCCTCCTGCCTCTGCCTTCCGAGTGCTGGGATTACCGGTGTGAGCCAGTACACCTGGCATAACTCCATAATTTGTGTAATCTGTGTGTCTGTAAAACCCACAGCAAAGTCTGCTGCCACCTGAGCCACAACTGGGCCCCCTTAGATCATGGCTGCAGTGCCAGGTGACTGAACTTGGGACACACTTACCTTGGCAGCTCTGAGTATACCAAAGACTTCAATCCCTGCTCAAGGCAAAGTCAAGGGAATTTATCTTTTACATCTGTGACAGGTGGGGCCTGGCTAATGCCCAAAATGCTCTAATTTTCACACTGGGAGCCCCCAGACTGTACCCCAAGTGGTAAGGGAAGCACAGTGTTTTGTATACATTGTTTCACTTAATCCTTTCAATAGCTCCCTCAGGACAGGAAGCTAATACAGATGAGGGTCAGAGAAGGGAAGTTCTAAACCAAGGTCCACTCCTCTGGAGTAGCTGAACTGGGATTTGAACTACAGGCTCACTAGCATCAGGGGTCTCTCTCCTACACATCCAGACTGTATGGGGACATCAGAACCCTGATCAGCCAGCATCCCAAACCCTTCTCTAGCTTTACCTGCCAATGTCCTCGATCTCTGAGACCACAGGGAAGGAAAAGAGTCTGCTACAAGATTACACTTCTTTATTTTTCAGCTCCCTGAATCTCACAGCATGGTGTATGGGAAATCTGAGAGTCCTGCCATCTCTGTGTAGCACCTGGGCTCCCTACCAAAGAATGTCCAGAGCCACGATGCCAGTGGTCTCTAGCCACAATGTTCCCAAAAGCAATTCCTAGGGGAAAAGTTAGAATCAAGGTCTCCAGTCCGTGAGTTTCCCTCCCAGGGGCACAAGGACAGCCTCCATGTCCTACTGTGCCCATCTCAAAGATGATGAGGAGGGACTCCGACACACAGGTGTCTCTTGGTTCGAAGAAGGTGGGCCCTGAGCTGTCAGTCCAGTCTGACCATGAGCAGGTGTGGCCTTGCTTTCTTGGGAAAGCTCCAAGCAGGCCTAGGCCAGATCCTTCCTTGGCCAACGCTGGAAGTTTCACCAGATTTGGCCGATGTCCTCCTTACTGGCCTGAAAACACACTGAGCCAGGGTGACACCCAAGACGGAAGCCTGGTTCAACTCTGCTGGATGCCACGGTGCTGGGAGAGGACTTCTTTCACTTTATCCACAATGGTCTCCACCTCAGCCATGGCTCCAAGACCTGGATACAAAGTTCTGCTGTGGCCCATGCTTGCCTGGGTACCTTACCCAGTAACCTAGGACAGTTCTGGGGACTGCTTAACAGGGCACGTGTCAGGCACCTTACACTACCACACACTTCATCCTAACACTTGGAAATGTGACAGTGAGGCCTCCCATCCTGCAGCCAAGACATCAAAGCCATGGTGGGCCAGGACGCCTAACTGAAACATGAGCCGCTGTGGCCTGGTAGGGTACCCACCTTGGTCTCCACACACTAGCTTCTTGACCACGCAGGGAACCTCAGTGTAGCCGAAGGCCTTGAGCTGGCCCACCTGCTGGGCAGTGACAGGGTGCTCCCACATAGCCGTGTTCATGGCAGGGCAGAAGAGCAGGGGCTTGCTGCGGTCCCAGGCCCGGATGACACAGGTCTGGGAAGAAGGGGAGTCCTCCTGCTCAGCTGATATACCCCCCAGCCCCTCCAAATCCTCCCAATATCCTTCCACCCTTGCATGGCCAGCACCCCAGCGGCAAGCTTGGCATGACTGGACGTGCCTGGGCCTCAACCAGTGCCTGCAATGGCAGGCCCCCTCCATGGGATGACCCCTGGGCCTGAGCTCAAGAGCCGAAGTCTCCTCCCTGCCTGCTGTCACCTCTTAGGTGGGAACCAGGAAGGTGGGGACTGACTGTTCATGGAGGAAGGGGGCACCTAGAACTAGCTCTACTTCGTATTTATCTTTTTTTTTTTTTGTAGTTCAGGCTGGCCCTGAGCTCAGCTTCAGTCTCAGAAGTCCTCCTGCCTCTGCCTCCTGAGTGCTGGGATTATAGGCATGAGCCACCACACACGGCACTGTAGTATGTGGTACTAATTGCTGGTGGGCATGAGCTGCCACACCCAGCACTGTTGTTGTATGTAGTTCCTGGGGATCGAACCCAGGCCTTTGCACAGGTGCCGGAACCACTGAGCTAAATCCCTGGCTCTCTATTTATCTTGAGACAAGGTCTCGCTATGTAGTTTAGGCTAGCCTCAAAATCTCAGTGATCCTCCTGCCTCAGCCTCCCGGTGCTAATAATACAGGTGTGCATCACTACATCCAGCTAACAACTCTACTTCTGGGCCTAGAAAACCCTAGTAATTATAGGCCGAACATGAGACAAATGCTGCTCACACGTTATCCCAGGAAGCTTCACTTGGTCCCTAAACGGAAGGGGCTAAATCCTCTCATGAACAGGCAGCTCTGGTCCCTGTGAGATGCACAGCTGGGCAAGGCCACAGCTGGATGTAAACATGGCTCTGCACGTCTGTCACACTAGGCAGGGTCAAAGCTTCCAAGGCTGGGCTGTGCCCAGGTCTCCTGACTGAGTCACAGGCCAGGGTCCAACCAGTTCAGAACTCAGCGCTATGAATGCTGCAGTCCTGGGGTCTGAGCACTTGTCTCTTGCTGTGGTGACCCTTGGTGGGTCATTTAATGCCAGCACTCCAGCTTTCTCTCTGTGAACGGCCCCTGGCTCTGGCCGTGAGGACTGAAGTGTGGCTGCTTTCACACCCCAACACAGGGCTGGGTCCTGGACAGCTCCGCGGGGACTGCAGACACAGGCTTGCTGGGCTGGGGCTGCCTACAGGACAAGCGAGCTCCCTGTGCTGGAAACTTCCCAGGACACTGGACTAGAACCCCCACCCGGAAGTGAAGTCCATCTGGAAAAAGAGGGGGAGCCCAGGCATGATGCTGGGAAGAGGCCAGGCCATTGCCTGCCCCTTGGGGGGGGTGCTGGTCTCTCCTGAGACAGCAAATGGCCCCAGGGTCTGGCTGCTTGCGTCAGAGCCTGCACTGCTTCCCTCAGCTCGCGCCCAGGCTAACAGTGGACAGTTCTGCACACTTCCTCTTGGCCCTAGGCCACCTGCTGCTTCTGGAGACCACAAGGCTGCTGGAAGCCCCTGACTATTGTGGAGGGCAGAGCTAGGCTGGGGCTCTGAGCAGAAACCCCACAGCTCCGCCTCTCCCTGTGGCTCCCCACCTCATGTCCCCAGCACTTCCGGAGAGACCACAGTGGGAGGGAGAAGGGGGACTGGTTCCCACAGCCAAAGGGTGGGTGCTGGGCCAGCACCCTGGACCGTGACTCTGGGAATCCAGCAGGGGATTGGGGATCCAGGGGATTGGTGGATCCAGGGGCTGGATCCACAGACCTGCAGCCTCAGGAGGACACCTTCCCTTCCCGATTCCGACTGCCCACTTAGCACAAACTGGGACTGCCTCTCTCCTTGCTTGGTGTTCCCTAATGCAGGAGAAACTGAGTCTGGACCCTATGGCTAAAGAAAGCTACAGAGAGCTGGGCGTGCACTCGCGCTCCACGAGGTCCATGAGGCAGCAGGTGTACGTATCAGGTGGCCCCCATATACCTGGATCCCAGGGAGGAGGGAGGACAGAGTGTGAGGAGAGCCTGTGACAGAGAACGAGCGAGGGCAGGTGCCACGAGCATAGGAGGTGGGACTATCCTAAGCACCTGTGGGTGCCACAGTGACAGGGAGCCCTGGAGAGGGATGAAGGCAGTGAGGAGTTACTCACAAGCAGATTGTCACAGATGCCGCTGGCCACCTTCCCCAGAGTGTTGGCGTCCAGAGGAGCCACCACCATGAGGTCCGCCCACCGCCGCAGGTCAATGTGCAGAACAGGGTCAGAGCGGTGCTTCCACATCTGGGAGGGAAGACAGGGTCACAGGGAGGTCAGGGCAGTGGAGAGGGGCATGCTCAGTGTGGGTCTGGAATCCAGGAGGCGTGTGACCTCCTACCTGTGTCATCACTGTCCCCTCTATTGTTGGGGGGGGGTCGAGACACGATTTCTCTATGTAGCCCAAGCTGGCCTCACAACTGAAGGGATCCTCCTGCCTCTGCCTGCAGAGTGCTGGGATGACAGGCATGCGCCACCACATCTGGCTAAACATCATCCCCTTCTGCAGCAAGGCTGGCAAGCAGCAGCCGCGCACGGCTGGCAGCTTGATAGAATCCAGGCTTGCGGAAACAAACACCCCTTGTCCCACTGCGCTATTCCCTTTATGGTCTGGTTTCCAGAGAGCTGACATCTGGCAGGGCACCCGGGTGGCTGCAGGAGGCGGGAGGCTTGGGCTGTCCCAGCCAGGGGGAGGCTGGGGTGCTGAGAAATGGAGGGGCACAGAGCCAGCTGGGAGCACCCCAGGCTGGGAACCTTTAAAGTAGCCGGCAGTGAGGCCCACGCTCAGCAGCCCTGGGAAACTGGGTCTCACTGAAGCCACGTGGCCAGGGCGGTGGGAACAGAGCGCTCTGTGGTCTCATCAGTCTGATAAGCACAAGGACACTCAGACCCAGACAGCCAGAGCTGAACTCTGCGGGGCGGAGGGGACAGTGGAGCTGGACAGATGTTCTCTGCGTCACCACTGCCAGCTGACTTGAGCCCATCCCATCTGCTCTGGCCACCAGCATCACAGGCTACAGGGGCCCAGCTCTCCCGGCAGGGGAGCTCTCAGCCCAGGGCCCAGCACTGACCTCCCACTCATCAGTGTCACTGTAGAGGGTGACAGGGATATCCTGGGGTCTGTAGAAGTGCTTGGCTCTCTCGGTTGTGACCACTGTGACTTCCAGCTGTTACCAAAGAAAGAGGGCTATAGAAACTGTTATTGGAACCACAGGCCTGGAGGCCATGCAGGGCCGGGCAGGCAGCCACTGTCCTTGCGGGCTGGCAAGGAGAGGGACTTCCCCTACCTCGTGGGCTTGCATGTTTGCACAGCAGACTTCCGCTGTCACCCGAAGGTCAGGCCCCACCAGGTGCGCCCGTTTCACTTCCCCATGGCACCGAGCGATGAGTCACCAAATGCTCAGGTATAAAGGCGGCAGGCGTGGCCACTCACAGCGAGGCCCGAGGCAGTGCCCCGATGGCAGGAGGGGAGCTCAGGCAAGGGAGATGCCTGAGGCCCCAGGGGACAAAGCTGACTGCCCTCACTACTTCCAGGAACAAGGCCTTGCGGGTGTGGGCTTCACACTGGCTCCACTGTAGGACCCACAGTCCCCACTAACAGGGCAGGCGGGCACCTGCTCTCAGTGAAGGGCCCTGAGAAATATGGCTCCAGGGAGGCCTAGTGACTGTCGCTTGAGAAAGAAAGTGTCAGACGAACAAGAGGTGGCCTTCTGCCACCATGAGCCTGGGGAGGACATCTGTCCAGAAGGAGTGGCTCAAGGCTGACCAGGTGAATCCCTGGTGACCCCAGCACAGTGGCAGAGCCAGCCAGCAGGGACGCTGCGAGGCCTGCACAGGGTTCGACACGTTTTTGAGCTCATACATAAATCAGAAGGCTTCACATGGAAAATTCAATGTCCTGGCTTCTCTTGAACTACATAGTAAGACCCTGTCACAATCCTTCGCCAAAAAACAAAAACACAAAAAATACCAAGCAAAACAAAACAAACACTAAAGAATCTAAAAGCACAAAACAGGAAAGAGTTTAAGTGCCAAGGATTGTTTGATTCCGGGGATTGTGGCCTGGAACTCGTAATCCTCCTGCCTCAGCATCCTAAGTGCTGAGATCACAGGCGTGTGCCACCACACTTGGATGAACCTTTCCTAAGTAGGATCTTTCGCTGGTTGTGAACAGGCTGATCATGTCTCAGATGGGTCCTGGAGAATGTCCTAAAATTCCACCCAAAAATACTTTACCTCAGGCTGGGGATTTAGCTTAAGTGGTATCGTGCCTACCTTGGAAGCATAAGGACCCGCGTTCGATTCCCAGTACCACAAAGGAAAAAAACTTGGTCTCATCCCCGGCTAAAATTGAGACACCTTGCTTCTACTAAGCCTGACATAGCCTCCATGACAAGCACTTCCTGAATGTTCCCTAAGAACACAAGAGCCCTGCATCAGCACTCTGGCGTCACCTCTTCTGCCTTCTTGATAAGTGAACCCCCCACCCTCTCCAGCTCCTATCCTCCACGTTCCCACATATCCCAAAAGTCACCATGATTCTGTGACCTCAACCCCCCAATCAGAACTTGCTTGGGTCAGGGTATGAATTGCCCAATCTCATCTCAGGCTCCTTGTATCACTGTCCTAATTTTTCAGTCTAGAAGAAAAGGATGATGCCAGCGCTCAGAAAGCTGAGACAGGAAGATCTCCACAAGTTTGAGGCCAGCCTGGGCTATATTCAAGGACAGCCTTGACTACATACTGAGACCCTATTACTTTCCCCTCCCAAAGGCCTGGGCATGGTGGTCCATACCTGTAAGTCTTGCCACTCACAAGCGGAGGCAGGACAATTTCAAGTTCAATGTCAGTCTGAGCAACTTTGTGAGGTTAGGCCTCAAAAAGAAAAAAAAAGGGGAGGAGAATATATATATATATTATATATATATATTTAAAGGGCTGGGAATGTAGTTCAATGGTAGGGTATTTCTGGATTCAATCTTCATTACTATAAAAAAAAGAAAAATAATAGATTTGAGGGGAGAGGGGGATAACTCCCAGTTTTCATCTCTCCAGCTAATGTCAAACTGGCCTTCTTCCCCAGACTATAATTCCATTCTTTTCTTCTTCTTTGTTTTTTTGTTTTTTTTTTTTTGAAACAGGGTCTCGCTTTGTGGTTCAGGCTGGCCCTGAGCTCAGCCTCAAGCTCACATCACAGCAATCCTCCTGCCTTTGCCTCCTGAGTGCTGGGATTACAAGTGTGAGCCACCACGCCCAGCACTGTGGTATGTGGTGCTGATTGCTGCTGGTGTGGGTCTCCACGCCCAGTATGGTATGTGGTTACCGGGGATCGAACCCTGGTCCTTGAGCTTGCAAGAGAGGCGTCGGAACCATTGAGCTAAATCCCTGGCCCCTTCTTTGGTTTTTGAGACACAGTCTTGCTATGTAGCTTGGGCTGGCCTTGAACTCACAATGATCCTTCCACCTCAGCCCTACTCCCCAACCCCTGTACCACCATGCCCAGCCCTTCACTTCTTCGTCACCGATTTGGGCCCCAGAGCTCTTATGCTGCCTCCCACCCCATGGGGTCCTGTGAAACCCCAGCTGCCTGTGGGCAGCACAGAGAGGTCTCAGGGTAACGGGAAAAGCAAGTGCCACGCAGGCCCCATGGCGCTCCTCCCTGACCCGGTGAGGTTGCCACGTCTGCAGGGGTGACTGAGGGAGCATCGGACAGGCCTAGGCCGGTTCTTCTGGTTTTTGACAGATGCCACTGGATCCAACTCATCAGGCCTTTGGCTCAGATCCTTCCCCATCACTCATCCAAAAGGGCCTGGGAGCTGAGGGTTGGGCCGTGGGTCTGCATCTGTTGGCATGTCACGAGTCACACCACCTTCTGAGATCCCAAATCGCCCAGAGGATTCATTCAGTCATTTACCGTTTACCCAACAATTCCACAAAGGCTGCAGCCTCAGCAGGGCAGGGAGTCTCCTAGGCTTTTGCGTCTCCTCCTGCATCCTGGTAGAAGCAGAGCCGACTTCTCAGGGTTCCCAAGGGCAGCTCCCCAGTGGGTCCCTACAGAGATCCTGGGATAGTTCTGTATCTAATGCTTCCAGCCAGAAGACGCTCCCCAAGCGACAGGCCTGGGGCCAGCCACATCCCATTACATCAACGGCCTGCACTTTGTCAGGCAGTTCTAGAATCTCCTTCCCAAAACCACCCAAGATGTCTGGTTTCCTGTTCTTGGCTAAAGAGACAGGATCTGGCCAGGCATGGGGGTGCAGGCCTGCAGTTCCAGCACTCTAGGAGGCTGAGGCAGGAGGACTGCAAGTCTGAGCCCAGCCTGGACAGTTTAGACAGGCCTACACCATGTCTGTCTTCTCACCTGGGCTTGCACGCTGCCAGCAGAGGACCAAGGGGGGCCAAGCTGACCACATAAGGCCTCCACTGCCCAGAACCAACCTCGGTGTGCTTGTGTCAGGACTCCACAGGAAGCTCTTTCTCCTCAACTTCCAGTGCATAAGGCTCACAGCTAAGTCCACCCCTGCTCCCTGCCCTCAGTCTCCCAGGTTGGGTCGATGGCTCTCTAGGGACACCTGGTGGGTCAGAAGCATCATGGGCAGCGCTGCAGAACCACCTTGCTCCCTATAGCTGACACCCACTGCTCCCTGGTTGGGCGAACATAGGTGTCCCGGGGAGAGAGGATTGTGTCTGGGACACGCTGCTTCTGGAGGTGACCCAGATGGGGCCAGGGGGCTCAGCACCCCACGGCAGGAGGGGAGGCTGCTCCCAGGAGCCAACACCAGGTGATTCTCATATTATAGACACCGAAGTTAGGGAGAAGTATTACAGGCAGTCGCAGGACTAGGCCCTCAGAGTCAGTACAGAGGATGAGATTACATAAAACTGCGGCTGGATGTACACATGTGAAGGCCAGGCCTCAAGATAGGACGGACTGACCAGGCCAGTGTGCCCTCCCCAGGGATAAGCAATAAACTGGAGTATGCCATAATTGGTACCTCTTAGTCTAATAAAGTCTAGGTAGACAACCACTTTTGGACCCCCCCCATGTCTTTCAGGAGATATGTCTCTCAATATAGTTTTCCTACTCTTTCTTTTTTATTGGTGGTGCTGGGGATCAAACTCGGGAACTTGTGCTTGCCAGGCAAATGCCAGAACCACTGAGCTAAATCCCCAGCCCTATTTTTCCTATTCTTAAGCTTCAGTGTTCTTTGGAATTCATTTTTTGATTTTGGGAAACCCAAACTCAGCATATCTGACATCTAACAGGTTGGGAGTTATGTTACTTCCCCTGTAGCACTGGGACAGTCCTGATCAGCCCACCACACAGGACCCTGCAGTACCAAGCCAGGCTCATGAGCTGTCCCCTGCAGGATAAGAGGGATGGGGATCCACATGCAGGTAGATGAGCTGTCTCGCCAGCCCTGACAGGGCACAGCATGGCAGCGGGGGTGGAGAGGAAACACATGTTGTCAAGTGCTTCCTCCAGCCATGCTCTGCGCCTGGCCAGTGGCACAAGAGACAAACCGTTATCTGTGTGCTGCACCCCCAGGCCACACATCCCCAGAGCAAGCAGGGGGTCTCTCCCAGCCTGGTGCCCTGTGGCTCCAAGATGCTGCAGATCTGACCAGTCCTTCTGGCTGGGTCAGCAGGTGAGGAGGGGACAGGACGGGGCTGGGGTTCCTCCCTCCCAGTCAGCTGGGTCAGCACCCTCCAGGCACAGCTGCGGGTTGGAGGAAGTAGCGGGTGCCATCCCCCAGTTTGGCTGCCCATCTGTTTCCTGGGCTAGGCCTTCGAACCCCACCAGCAACAGGAAAGCCACTTGTTCTGGGTCATGGGAAAGGAGTGTGTGGCTCCTGCCTTCCCAGGAGGTAGTGGCGGAGGCCCTGCAACCTTTCCAGGCCTCCCGGGCTCAAGGCTCCTGCCAGCAGACCCCACCATGGTTCTCGGCACTCAAAGAGGTGCCCACTCCCAGCGGCACTGCACCCAGATACTATGCCCATCTCAGAGCAGCTGCCAGATCCTGCTTATCCAGGGTGGAGATGGAGAGGGGGGTGACTTTTGCGCTAGAAGTCTGGGGAAAGCAGAAAAAGTGAAGTAAGTCTTTTTGGTCCTGGCCTGTGGGTTTCATGTGGTCATTTGTGAGTGAGTAGTGCCCCCTGCTGGAAGTGCCAAATACAGCACCCTGGCTATACCACATTAGGGGCCTGAAGACTCCATCCAGTAAGGAAAACAGATGGAGAGAAGGGATCCAGTGGCCCTGAGAAAGAGGTCTGAGGATGAGGGATAGAAGACAGGAGGGCAGTGAGGGGAAGGGAAGTAAAAATGATCTAGATTCTAATATATACCAATTCTCCACAATGAACATCATTATGTGCTGTAAACATGTATTAATAATAATAATGAAAAAGAAAACATATAACCTAGAGACTAAACAATATCTTTCAAAACTTAGTGTCCAATAACATCAATAGAGCCCAACATGATCCATGGTTCCCTGTCATGAGTACAAAAGGAAGGTGACAGCCAGGTTGGGTGGTGCGTGTTTGTGACTCTAGAATTCTAGGAGGCTGAGGCAAGAGGATCACAAACTAGAGCCCAGTTTGGGCAACTCAGCAACTCAGTGAGACTCTTGTCTCAAAAAATAAATAAATAAATAAATAAAAGGATGGAGCTCAGTGCAAGGGCCCTGGATTCAATCCCTAATTTTGCAAAAGATAGATAAATAAATAAATAAATGCAAATCAATAAAATAAAAGGAAAGAAATAAAACCATGTGGGCTAGTGGGGAAGGTTTCTTCTGCATGGGCTCCGAAAGGGGGAAGGAGCAGAAGGGGAAGGGGGGGCTGGTGGAGTCCACCCCAGCGGAACTCATGGGGCATGGAAGCCACAGGGATGCAGACCCTACAAAGTCAGAAGCCAGAGCAGGAAGCAGGGCCACTGGCTGTCACGTTCTATTGTTCCAGGGTTCAAACTTCTTTCCCCAGCCTCATATATAAAACCAGCTAAAGCTGATGCTGTTGGCCAAGAACAGGGCTCACACAGCTCACAGTGGCAGCCCGGGGGACATCTCTGAACATCTATGCCAGCAAGTTGAGAGCAAAGCTGTGTGCAACCAGGAATCTGAGGCCTCAGTGACTATGACCGATAGGATAATCACGGTATCCACAAGAGAGACAAGGCCACCTCAGGAGGGGTGAGAAGGGTGCTGGGGACCTGCTACTCTTCCTGGCTCCTCTTCCACAGGACCTCAGGGACTAGAGCTGGGGGACAGGCACCTGGATCCACAGCTGTGGTCTCCCGTGTCAGGAAGCTGATCTGACACCTGCTCGTCGCCCTGCAGGGGTCTCCATATCGTGGATACTCCGTGTGCAACCACACAGCGGACCTGCACAGACGGACCATCAAGAGCAAGGGAATGGCATGCACGACAGAGAAATAGGCTGGCCCCAGGGGCCACCGAGCTGTCCAGAGGGGATACTCACCCCAGGAACCTCCAGAAGCTGTGACACTAGAAGGGGTAACTTCAGAGCGGCCACACTGCCAGTGACACCCACAAGAACGTGGAATCTTCTCTCCACCTGAGGTGTGGCAGTTGGACTCGAGACCCTTGGCTCCATGTGGGGTCTGGTGACTTTGGGTTTCAGGAGCCCACAAAGCAGTGACTCCAAGAAGCAAAGGGCAACTCAGTATCTGAAGAGGAACAAAGATTGTCCTCTGAAGTCACATGTTCAACCAAGATGCAGACAGAGCTGGGCTGTCAGTGGATAAGCAGCCCCAGCTTCCAGACAGCTAAGCTACACAGATATTAGTTGGTGATCAGAGAGGATCCAGCCCTTCAGGGTGTTGGTGCAGAGGATAAGACACATCAAAACTGTGGCTGAGGTGGACTTAAGGAGACCCAGGCCTGCAGGCCTTCCTAGAGATGAACGAGAGCTTGAGATTGTGCTGAACTTATCAGCACCTGGTCCACCGAGCTGACAAGCATCAGATGTACAGGTGAGTGACCAGAACACCTTGACGCACACTCTCTTCCCTTTCCAGAATATCTAGGTTCCTTCTATGTCAGAAGTGACAGTTAAGCCAAGGTCAGTGATGCCTGCCACATGGTCTTGCTACGTGCTTTGCTTGTCTGTTGGCTCAATTATACCTCAGTCATTATACTTGTGATCTATAGGTTGATTGTAGTTTGATCCACATTGTGATTCGGCTCTATGAAATACTCTTGGACAAAGAGCCACTTAAGGACTCCTCCTGTCTCTCAAGAGCTATCTCTTGGTAAACCTTCCCCACTCTTACCCTCCTCTGTCCTCACATCCACTCTTCCTTGTCAAGAGACACCAACTTGGCACATCTGATATGTAATAGTTTGGGAGTTTGGCCTTGTGACATTCACCATAGGAAATAAAGTCAGACCTCCAACTATAATCCCAGCACCTGAGAGGCTGAGGCAGGAGGATCACCTCAAATTTAAGGTCAGCTTGGACTACATAGTCTGAGGTACAGAAAGACCTGGCAGGCAGACTGGTTACAGGCCTGAGAGCTGTGATCACTGAGTCTCCAGGACCCAGAGTGACAGCTAGGCAGGTGAGCTGTAGCTGGAAAAGTGCAGCCTCTGTCCTTTAGAAAGACAGGGCCACAGTGTAGCTCAGTGGCAAAGCACTTGTCTAGCACGTGAGGCCCTGACTTTGATCCCAGGCGCGCGCGCGCGCGCACACACCCACACCCACACACCCAAGTAGAAAAACAGGGCCAGACAAAGAGCTAGAATGTGTGACGTCTATGTCTCTTTTTCTCAAATTTAAATTAGGGCACAGTATACATAAGTTTCAGGGATACCTGCCAGCCCCAATACAAACAAAGGTGGAACGAAATCAGGACTAGGGATATGAAAGGGAACAAAGTAAGAGAAGAAAGGACAAAAGTTCGAGGAAGGGTAAGGGACTGGGTCTAGTGCAGCACTAAACGAAAGAAATGCCAGACAGGGATCGCAGACCCACGGAGAGCCTGAACAGACTGAGGTGTAACTCAGAGGGAAAGTGTTTATGTGCGGAGATGCACAAGGTTAGGTTCAGTCTCCAGCACCACACTGAAAAAAACCAGCCTGAATCCTTTAACTCAACACCCAATTTCCCAGTGTTATAGAACGGCTCACCCTGCCAGGTACCTCTCGGGGAAAAGCCCTCAAATATCGCGGAACTTCACTTTTCCTTTCCTTGGACGCTACATGGTACGAAGTCTCGCGAGAGCACTGGGACGGTGCGTGGCCTCACAGCCTTCTGGGAAGTGTAGTCCACTTTCAGGTCTGCGCAGAGGTGTAGTACACTGGGTGAATTTTGGCACAAATCTTTGCTCTCTTCTTCGTATTCTCTGGAACTCTCGCCAGGGCCTGGCCTCTCTGCTCACCTGCTTCTCCCCACCCCACACATTCATAGTATCCAGGACTTGCGTACTTCACAGTGTGTGTTTGCCAAGCCTCATCTGATAAACCAGATGCCACCGTGAGGTGAGGACAAACAGGAATACAAGCAAGTCTAGCCCAGGCTACTCGATGAGGAAGCAGAGACGCCTACGCAACGTGTCCAGCAGAACCGCCTCTCCTTGAAGGAGTGGGTTAAGGTGACTCTTGCAGGTTAACGAGGACAGAGGACCAAAGCAGCTCTCCACAGCAACAGTTGAAGGGAAGCAGCAGGGGGAAAAGGATGCTGGGTGCATTTCCTGTCTTTCTTGTCGATGCTCCTCCTCTCCTGCCTTTGCCCACAGTACCCACCTAGACCAGTGATGGTGAAACTTTTAGAGGCAAGTGTCCAAACTGCAACCCAAAGCCCACTCTACGCACCCTTGCCCCACAGTAGGTCTCAGTGCCAGGCCCTGTAAAGACACATGACACACAGGATACAGGATCACATGTTCCCTTTTATTAAGATTCACTCGGTTATCACAGATAGACATGTTGGCTCAGGCAGGTCAACTGCCAGCCAGGGAATGGTCTGTGTCTCCCAGAAACAAGGGCAGTGGGCACCGGGAGAATGCAGAAGCGGGCCACTGGATGGCCATAGACCTGCGGATCACAGAACCAACTGGGCCCCCAGCCCCTTCCCGGGCCAAGCTGGATCCATGCCTGGCCCCACTGCTCATATTGGTTCCCTCCCAGGGAGTGCATAGTTGCTGGGAGGTGCAGCATCCCAGGGCCTGAGCAAGCTGGGCCAGGTGCAGGAGACAGGTTTTCACCTGGGCAGCTCCAGGCCCAGCTGTATAGGTCTCAGCCAGGAAAGAAGGTTGGGTGGGCAGGAAACTGATTGGAGGGGACATCCAACAGATCACAGGTGCTAGGCTGGTAGCTGGACCACAGCACTCCAGAATGACCAGAGGGATGAAGGGAAAGGGAGCCAGAAGGCTGGGGTAAGGGTAAGGGGAGGGGAAAGAGAGGAAGGCCCTAGACCTAGGTCTCCTCAGGAAGCAGAGGCTGGGACAGCTACTCTCCAGAAGAATGGCAGAGAAGAGAACCAATCACACCATGGGGCTCAGGCCTCAGGAACCATTAAAAGGACTCTGCAGAGGACCTTAGCTCCTCTCGTAGGGAAGTGAAGCCACAAGAAGGCCATGCTCAGGATGGCCTGAAAACCCAGGTATCGAACTCCACATGGAGCCAGGGTGCCTGCTGGCTAGCCTAGGAGGCCTCTGTTAGAAAAAGGAGGGTGGGGACAGTCAACTGCCCCTTAGGTGAGCATGTGCACTCTCCTTCTTTCTCACACACACACACACACACACACACACACACACACACACACACGCCTCATTCAAAGCAGTGGCCACCAGCTGCCTAGAAACAATAGTCTCAGGCCTGGATACATTCCCTCATGCCTGGATACACTCCCTTAGGCCTGGATACACTCCCTCAGGCCTGACTCACTCCTTGGAAGTGGGATGAGGAAAGATCGGGAACCAAGTTCTGTAGGCAGAAAGGAGAGGATGTGGAAAAAGAAAATTAAACTAAACCTTTCCTGCCTGTCTCACATGACCTTCCTTCTGGCCTTTGTGCTTACAGTGGGGATGGCACCTGAATTTCTTCCTGGGCTCAGGTGTAAATGCCCAGGCCTATCCTATGGCTAGGAGCAAACTGGCCAGAGGTGCAGGCTCCCCTCTTGCAGGCCCTGTCTCCCTGTCCTCTGAGTTCCTCGCCCACCTGCCAAACCAGCAGAACAGCCACACTTCCAGGAACCCAGCAGTCATGTAAAGATCCCAGGATCCCAGCCCCTGTGCACTGGGGCTGCCCAGGCCTCTGTCAGGGATCCACGATTATTTACAGCCTCTGCTCCAGCTCTGAAGTACAGGTGACCCTGCATAGCGAGACCTGGCTCCTCAGAGAAGGATGTGTGTGCGTGTGTGTGTGTGTGAGTGTGTGTGTGTGAGAGAGAGAGAGAGAGAGAGCGCGTGCGCACAGCAGGGGGCTCAAAAGGGAAGGCAGGGGAGGGAAAGGATGAACCTGTCTCTGTGCCCAAGCTGAGAGCCAAGGAGACCAGCCCTGAATTTCTTTTCCCAAGAGTCAGAGTACCCCGGGGGGCTCTGCACATCCAGCTGCAAGCTCCCCTTGTCAGAGCTGAAGCTCAGTCCCTTGCCGGCTTCCTGGAGCTGGGAGTCAGATTGTACTGGGAAGATGGGCTCAGTCTCAGAGCAGATACAACTAGGACACTCAGCCTCAGGGGGGACAGAGAAAAGCCACTCAGAAAAGACAGAGCCTGGGGAAGGGATGAGCGTAGGAATCTGAAGGCAGGGAGGAAACAAGGGGAGAGCCTGGATGGACCCTGAGGGGCAAGGGGAGACCCCATTTCCTCTCAGCAGGACTCCGGTGGAAGTGGCTTCAGCTTAGATCCTGCAGAGGACACGGGCAACCCAGGAGGCCTGGGCTGGGGGGTCAGAGTGGGTGGCGTTGCGTGGTGGAGGGGGCGCTGGTTTGGTTCTAAACACACATCTAGCACCAGGACAAAAGACCTCCACTGCACTACTTCACAAGGAGAGGGGGATATGGCAGCCACAACACAGCACGGCTCCACGTGCAGCCTGTGGCCCCGAGAGACAGGCATATATATATATATATATATATATATATATATATATATATATATATATATATATATGATTCTTTGTACAAAGTAGAGGGGAGGAGAAAAGGAAGAAGGGAACCCTGCTTGGTCACCACAAAGTATGTGGTTCGAGCCCCTGTCCCATGCCCTGGCCTTGCCTCCAGGCAGGCGTGGAGGGCTCACATCTCATTGGAGTACGTGTAGCTGGGGGTGGTGGAGTACTGGGGCTGTGGCTGGCTCATGGCCCCCTGGGCTGCCCCCATGGCCGCATTCTGGGCCGCCTGCTGCACATGGGGGTTCTTCCATGCACCCGTGGTCCACTCTTCCTGCGCTTTGCTGAAACTCCCTCCACTGCCCCGGTAGAACTTATGAACCTGCAAGAGAAGCACAAGAAGGACTTATCAGGCCAGGTGTGGTGATACCCGCATGTAATCCAAGCACTTGAGAGGCTCTGGCAGGAGATTACCATGACTTTGAGGCCAGCCTGAGTACATAGTGAGTTTAAGGCCACCGTGAGCTATATACTAAGACCTTACTCCAAAAAAAGAAAGGTTCATCAGTCAGTTATGGTGGCACCCATCTGTGATTCTAGCACTCTGGTGGCTGAGGCAGGAGGATCACTCCAAGTTTAAGGCCAGCCTGAATTACATAGTTCAAGGCTAGCCTGGACTACATAGCTATTCCCTGACCCAAAAAGAAAAAAACTAAAAAAAGAAAAGGGAAGAGGCAGGCCACAGCCCCTGCAGGAAACAGATAGGATCCAACTGCAAAACAGCCTCCCTCCGTGCCCGCCCACCCTGCAGGTACCACAGAATTGGGCAGGTGACTCTAGAGGATTGACCTGAAGGACCGAGAACTGAGTCTGCTCGTGGTCCCTTCCCAAACCACCCACTCCCCTCTGGGTGGCCACATACCATGCTGAGGGCAATGAAGGAGAAGACAGCCATGACTGTGAACATGATGGTGGGGATAAGCATGACCACAGCCGAGCCAACGTTGGTCCCGAAGAAGGAGATAGTGGCGATCCAGCCGCTGTGGAGAGAGGCCAGTGTGGGCCATGTGGGCACAGGGGACCTAACAGTCCCCACCAGAGTCAAGACTACACTGCTGTCTCAGGAGGAGCTGTTCACCAATACACAGGGGCTGACTCATTGACACCCAAGCCTGGCCAGTGGCTCAGGAAGGCCCCTGCCTGGACTTTCCCAGAGTTCATGATGCCTCAACTACCCAGAAGCCACTGCT
Source organism: Petromus typicus (assembly GCA_004026965.1). Taxonomy (NCBI): domain Eukaryota; kingdom Metazoa; phylum Chordata; class Mammalia; order Rodentia; family Petromuridae; genus Petromus; species Petromus typicus. The sequence goes on along the minus strand of PVIR01005585.1, from coordinate 5,233 downwards.
CTGCTCCTGTTCCCCTGGGACACTAACCCCAATCTTCTCACTCAACAAGAAACCAGTCAGTTTTGTCCCCCAGGCCAGGCAGCTCAGCACCTTTCGCTTCTACAATGCCACCCCTACTGACCCAGGCTGACCCCCCTTCTTACCAGACGCCCCAGCCTGGGATGCCCACAGCCTGGATAATGCTGATGACCAGCTGTGCCATGAAGGTGAAGAAGAACGCCATGAAGCTGAAGGAGCTGTCAGTTCTGTGGCAGAGAAGATGGCTTCTGACACCCAGAAGAGGGCCAGGGGCTTTCCACCTCCAGGGACCCCAAATCCTCCCAAGGGAGGGTATATAAGGGACAGAGGACATGCAGAGACCTTAATCAAGAGGCCAGAGGGAAAACCCTGCATCCATACACCTTTGAAGGTGTCTGTGGGCTGTACTGTGTGAGCGACACTGCATAGGGTGGGGCCTGTTTGAGCATGGGCACCCCCAGCCCCTGTGAGCACAGAAACAGACGGCCCCACCATAGCAGAAACAACAGCTCCGTGATCAAGGGGACAGACAGTCACTGGCATCATGCCAGCTACTTCCATGGGGACCAGGATGGATGGTCCCATAGGCTGAGAGAGAGTGAATCTCTTTGGCACTAGCTTTGGCACCAAAATAGTAGCTAATTGGCACGTACATAGGTAGTCCTGCTGGCAAAGAGATTTAAGGCCCCATTAGCATGGAGATGGACACTGTACTGGCATCAAGACAGACTGCTTTGTTGATATAGTCCATCCCACCGGCACGGACAGTGAAAACCCCCTTTGGCACTAGACGGGCACTCATGGCACCAGGACAGCTAACCCAGTGACACAGGTATGCCGCCCTGTTTGGCACAGAATTGGATAATGTCTTTAGCACATGACTGGTGCCAGTGGTTCCTGGATGGCTTGTTCCTTCCCTGGCACCTGAGCTGACGATCTTGTCGTACTGAGCAGCTGGTAAAAGGATGTGAGGCTGCCCGGCAGGAGAACCCAGTGAGTGAGTGAGCATATGGCTTCCCAAGGAGAGCTGAGCAGAGGACACACAAGGCCCGGTCTCCATGTGGCCCCCACCGTGGGGAGAGGAAGAAGGGCAGGAACTATGGAAGGTCCCAGCTCCTACCCTCTCATTGAGTGAGGAGCTCCTGGAAGCCCACACCCCAGGGGCAGCAGGAGCCAAGGTAAATGAGAGAAAGGAAGGCAAAAAAGGAGGGGGGAGAGACAGGGAGGGACAGAGGGACAGGTAAAGGGAGAGGGGGATAGAGAGGGAGAGGGAGAGGAAGAGGATCTGGGCACGGTGCAAATGCTGTGGTCCCAGGCTCTCTGGGAGACTGAGGCAGGAGGATCACAAGTTCACAAGTTCAAACCTAGCATGGGTAACTGAGTGACTTAACAAGACTTTGTCTTAGAAAAGAAAAAGGAAGAGATGAAAAAGAAGAAGAAACAGAAACACAAAAGAAACAGAAAACAAAAATAAAAAGAAAAAAACAAGAAAGAAAAATAAGTGGCTGGGGAGGTAGCTCAGGGCAAAGGCTCTGGGTTCAGCCTGCAATTCTTAAAAAAAAAAGAAAAGACTGTAAAGAAGAGACAGGGGAAGTGGACACAGAGACAGTGCTAGGGGCTGAGGTAAGCGTCAACCACTTACTTGAAGGCCTTGTAAATGGGCCGAAACCAGCAGACGTAGGAGCATGGCGTGAAGAGGATGAGCCAGAGAAAGGCCAGGCCAAAGTTGGTGGCTCCCCCGCCTCCGATCAGCCACGCGAGACAGCCCACCAGGTTCACGGCCAGCGTGACGCTGTTCACTGCAGACCCATGAGCACACACACCAAGAGAGAGACACACACACCAGACACACACACAAGCGCACGTGCACACACACGCATCCATAATTCAAACACAGACCCACAATCAAACACAAACCACAGCACAGACAGGTAGAGATGCACACGCACACATGCAAACCACATTTATAGATTCACACCCATGCAGAAAACCCACATGCCAAATCAGTGAATGCATACACAGACACACAAGACACACACACAGAAAGTAAGATGTAAGAAAGCAAGCTGGAGCCCAGGCCAAAGCCCTCCCCACACCCACTCCTCGAGACATGGAGAATAGCCTCAGAGCCGAAGCTGGAGCAGGGCCCAGCAGGCCCCTTGAGAGGCCTGGCCTGGGGAGGGAAATGCTCTTCTCCTGGTAAAAGGCCTGGGGACTGGAGTGCTGCTCAGGGTGGCGCACATGCTGAGCAGGTGCCAGGCCCAAGATGGGAAACACATCTTACACCTCCTCTCGCAGGGCTGGGTGGGGAAAGGGGAGGCTGAAGGCCTGTGGAAACGTCTCTTCCTCCCCACGCCCTGTGCTCTGCACTTCCATGAGGCGGCAGCAGTGACCAAAACCTCAGCTTTTAGCATTTAGATGCAATCACACCTCCTGCTTTCGGAAGCCTCTCACTCACCCTGTCCCGAGCTCCCGCAGACTGGGGGGCTGCACATGTGGTCCCCACAACACAAACCCCAGGCCACCATCAGACCAGAAGCTCCCTAAGGATAGGACCCAGGCTCCTGACGGAGCACAATGTCACTGAGTCCCAGCCAGCGGGAAGCCCTAGGGAGACCTCATGTCACTGGCTGGCACTGACATCAGGGTGCCGTCCCTAACCCTGGGCCAAGCGTGCAAAGCCCTGCTGCACACACAGGCCATAGACAGTGGCATCGGTCCAAGACAGTCTTTTAGCATCCCAGGGCTGACACACATCCCCTCAGGCTGGAGCCCTGCCAGGTGCCCAGTGAGGACTTAGGAGTTATTTATAGGCCTTAAATCCAGCTCTGGATGAGATCTCTGCCGGGCTGGAGTCCCAGGAGCCGGGGTCAGGGGGAAAAGGCTCCCTAAGTCGGGCCCAGCATGACCACTGAGCAGGTGTGCCCACCTCAGGGTCCTCAGACACGCAGGGATGCTTCTTCCTGTGTGGTCGGCTCTGTTCCCCAAGTCCTTATTGATGTCCCCCAATCTCCTAGAGCCTTGGTATTATTGATTTATTGGCTCTTTCCATGACAAGACACCAAGTAACCTACTGTCCCAGTGGTCACCTCTCTTGCCAACTCCCATCTCTAGCTCAATGTCCCACTATCCCTACCACGGTTACTCTGCCTCCTCTCTAGAATGACTCCAGGACACGGCTTCTCTAGCCATCCGCTGTTTCCACTTCTCTAGGGCCTCTCCAGCGTGGCATCCACGATTCATTACCTCACTGCCTCACTTCCTCCCCCGCCATGTCTTCCGGCCACACTTACCCTGGATGAACACAGTGCCTGCCTGATCTGAGATCAATGTCCCCAGGAAGAAAGGACACACAGGGAAGCCCTGCTGGACTTAAGTTCACTGCAGTCAGCCTCAAGCAGCCCCTGTGTATGACCAGAACCCTCAGGGGCCAGGTTTTCTTGGACAGTGTCCTGCCACTGCCGTGCACATGCGCTGAGCCTCTCCCCACTCCTCCCGCCCCGACTCCAACATCACACAGCAGAAGAATCTTCAGAGGTAACCCCCATGTCTTCCTCACAGATGCCCCACACCTGCCCCAGCCCATCTCCCGTGTCACACGCAGGACCGCCTTTTCTCACTCAGAGGCTGGGAGTTTGTGTGCTGGTCCTCTGCCCTTGCTACCTTGAAGGGGCTTGCTATGAAGACAGCCATTGCCCCCACTTCCAGACATAATATCAGGCCCAGGGTGGCAGCCACAGGCAGGTCTGGCTCAAGCCACATCACAGGAACAGAGCCCAACTGCAGTAGCATAGCAGATGTCTGGGGATGGCACCCTGCATGGCCAACATATCTTCTCTCACCTGCCTGAGCAGCAACTTCCGAGTAGCTGGATGCAGCCAAGTCGACCACCAGAAGTGGGCCCCTCAGACTCTCAACCTAAGAATCCTGGACCACTGGGCTTCCAGGCTCCTAGAAGTACAGACTACCAGAGGCCCCGGGAGTGATATTGGTCACTGGGCCAGCACTGCTTGTTCCCAAAGGGAACTCGCTGCTGGTGTTCTTTTCAGACGTGGTCTCTATATGACGTTCAGGGCTGGCCTTGAACTCACTGTATATCCCAGGCTGGCCTCAAACTCAAGGCTGCCTCAGCATCTGGAGTGCTGGGATTCTAGGTGTGCGCTACCACGCCTGGCTGGAAGCTGCTGTTTGGGAAGTAGTGTGCTCAGACACATGGGCTCCCCTGCCTCCTGACTCCCAGCTGAATGCTCTTCTCTCTCTCTCTCTTTTTTTTTTTTTTTTAAGATAGGGTCTCGCTTTGCAGTTCAGGCTGGCCCTATGCTCAGCCTCAAACTCATAGCAGTCCTCCTGCCTCTGCCTCCCGAGTGCTGGGATGACAGGCATGAGCCACCATGCCCTGCACTGTGGTATGTGGCACTGATTGTTGGTGGGTGTGAGTCTCCATGCCCAGTATTGTTGTATGTGGTTACTGGGATCAGACCTGGGCCCTTGAGCTTACAAGACAGGTGCTGGAACCACTGAGCTAAATCCCTGGGCCTGAATTCTCTTCTCTTTAAAAAACCTTTTAAGAAAAGCAAGAAAAGATAAACTTGGAGAGGACTCTCCTTCAAGTCCAAAATTCTGAGTTCCCGTCAGTCACCAGAGTCTCCTGCAAAATTACTCCAGCAGACAGGAAGGGAAGGGAGCACCAAGAGAGGAGTTACACACAAAAACAGCCCCCCAGTTCAGAGGCTCTGTGAATGAGGGAAGGAGGAGGAAACTGAGGCTCAGCTTGGAGCTGGGCCCTGAAAGGAACCTGTTGGGAACCAAGTGGGAAAAACTTCCCCATTCATAGAGACACCAGACATGGGGCTGCAGGACAGAACACCTGTGCCCCTGCCCATAGCCAGCACCGCCCATCCTCCTCTGGCTCCTCCCCCTCATCCTCTGGTTCCTCTCCCTCCCCTCTGACTCCTCCCCCTCCTCCTTTGGCTCCTCCCCCTCCTCCTCTTGCTCCTCCCCCGCCTCCTCCTCTTGCTACACACACCCCCCTCCTCCTCCTCCTCCTCCTCCTCCTCCTCCTTGGCCCACCAGCCCGCACTCACGCATCCAGAGGTAGTAGAGGCGCTTTGTCATGCTGAGATGCTGCGGTGGGATGTCGGCCTCGAAGTCTTGGTAGAAACATGGCTTCAGCGGGATGAACTTGGGCAGCGGAGGGAAGTTGTTCACCTTCTCT